>VZTO01021688.1:154300-180723 GCA_013400615.1 Syrrhaptes paradoxus
TGAGGGTGGTGAGACACTGGAACAGGTTGCCCAGGGAAGCTGTGGATGCCCCATCCCTGGAGGTGTTCAAGGCCAGGCTGGATGAGGCTTTGAGCAACCTGGTCTAGTGGAGGGTGTCCCTGCCCATGGCAGGGGGGTTGGAACTTGATGATCTTTAAGGTCCTTTCCAACCCAAACCATTCTATGATTCTTTGTCATATCTGCATTTTGTGGTTTTTGTTTTTTTGGGGTTTTAAAAATTTTTCTTAAAGAAATGGCAGAGGAGAGCTTACAAGAATTTACATGGCCAAATGTGTGTTTGCGAGATAGGCCTCTTTACGTAAACAGATGCATAAAAGAGATGGCTGCTTTTTATTTGTTTCCATTTACTGCCTATATATTCAATTTTCCAGACTGTCTAAATGTGCCACTGTTTCTTGTCCTCTGCTGTGATCAAAATCAATTCCCCCTTTGGTTTTGTTTTTACAGTTACCACTGTATTTATAAACATGCTTGTCATTTGGTTCAGGTCGGGAATGCTGAGAAGTCAGGGTGTTTTAAATGAGTTAAATTATCCTTTTACAGAAAAAAAGAAGATGGATCATCTTATTGTGGTAGATGTTGCCAACCTGTGATGTTTTAGATGTGTGGAAAGGCTAAAAGATGGCTGTTCTGATACTGAATTTAACATTCAGAACAATTGCAAAGGGAGAAAAGTTAGGATGGGAAAGGGGGCAGGCATGGAAAGGGCTCAGTGCTGATCAGCTGCCAACAGAGCAGCAGATGCTTTATCTGTCAGCAGCTACTTTACTTTAGGAGCCCATGGCCTGAGCAACTGGAGCCATCCTCCTATAACTGCTGGCTAACAGCAGTTTCCATCATCATTGTGAATGCTGAATCAGTCATTTGTGTGGTGGTATTCTAGTGATAAACCTTAGAAACTTGCGTTGGGCAGGGATGAAAAATGTTTATTTGCAGAGGACATGGTGGTTCTTTGTTGAAAACACTGCTGTTAATCACCTGGGAAAATGGATTTACAAGGAAAAATTCCTGACCTCCTGGTACCACATGGACATGTCATAACATGTTAATTGCTTAATATAGTTCTGTGGGATCGCTGGAACAGCACAAGGGAAGTCAAGAGTCAACTGTCACCCTCAGGCAGACACATCACCATGTCTTGTCTGATGTGTCTTTCATAGCCAGGCTGGTGAATATCAGCTTTGTTGTCTTTTTTTAATGCAATCACATTTTCAGTTGTGATAAAGACAAGTTGCAGTGATTCATGATCAGATCTCCAGCAGTGCTTTATTTACAGAAAAAAACAAGATGTGCATGCTCACTGGAGGGCCCTCTCCACTCTGGTTCTAATTTTCCTTTAGCCAATGAATTGGTAAAAACTAGAATAGAGTCTTCTGTAGAAGATGGTGAAATGCTTTAAATTAAGAGAGTTGCTTTTGCCTGCTTTGTTCTCTCTTCTCCTTTTGCATTGTAGCACGAGTAGACTCGTGAAGAGGCTTTTTAAGAAATAAATTTTTGTACCTGACAAAACCCAGAAACTAGTTTGATGCTTTTTCTTGTCAGAGTCCAGTAGAGTTTGTTGTGATCACAGTATGTGTCATGGGTCTTGTAGTGGATAAAATATTAAACTCTTTCCAGCCTCTGTTAATCAAAATATTGTCTGTGAGTCATATCAAACTGGCAAAATGCCAAGTCAGACGTTTGGACTTCTGTTCATTCTGCGCATTGATTCTTGTTCCTCCTTCCTGTGGCAGGCTTGTATCAAATACCTTAAAGCAAACAAAAACCCACTAAAACCCACTGTCTGTCTGCCTTCCTCTACTTGCCTCCAAACAAAGCCATTTTAGAGCTAGTTTCCTAGTGAGGAGGGAACGGGAGATTGGTCTCATCATCTCCACAAGCTTTAGAGTTCCAGCAGATGAACTTTGGATCAATACCTTGTTGCTGGAAGGGATTTCATAAGGTCAGTCTGTTTGCCCTTCACTGATGAACAGTGTGGGGAGAGCACAAGGAGCATTCCTGTACATTACTCTGATTTTTTTTTTTTTTTTTTTTTTAAATGTAGCAAGTGGGCACTGTTCTGGTTCCTGTGCCTGCTCCCTAACTCCTCAAGGGAATGAGAGAAGGAGGCTGTAACATACCACATCATATCCCTGCTTCTGCCTGTTAATATGTTACTTTGCTACTGCTTAGATTTATAAAATGAGATTAAAAGATACATTGGGCACTACAGCTGTTTCCTGGAAGTAAGGGTTCATTAACAAGACTAAGAGCAAGACATCTTTATTTATAGATTATGACCAATTTTGTTACATAATGTTCCAAGATGCAAAAAAACCTGTTTCCTAGCTCATGCAGGCTGTCAGGATTGGCAGTTGTCAGTAACTTCATCTGTGTACTAGCTGCTTTACACTGTTCCTGTGTAGCCTTCTCTCAACAGCAGTGTTTAATATTTTAACAGATATCCCTTAGCTGTATTCTCAGGTCAGGATAAATTGCTTATAAAAAAATTGTGACCTGGATGAATTCTGCATGAAAGCCAGACAGCTAATAGTTGTTTTGGCTGCAGGGTCAGTAAGGATGTACTTTTAAATGCATTTAGAAACTGTTATTTGTTGCTAATTTCAAGAAACGTTGATCTAGGTGTGCTGTTTGCTGTCAAATAATGCTTGTCTAATCCCAAATAACGCTTGGGATTAGACAAGGAAGTAGGTATCTCAGCAATGCTAAAACATCTCACTTCATGTGCAGTGCCATAGTATTTAGTTTAGGGTCTGCACCCCTGATTTCTTTGATTTGCCCAAAACTTCCTGCTCTGATGCCTCATGGTCCTGGTGCAAAGCCAGTGTGTAAATGATGTTGACTCAGCATTGGTCCCTGCTCCACCTGTAAGCAGAGAAAGTGATTGCTGATGACAAGAGGGTAGGACCTAGTTTATGCTTTACAAGAGCTAAATCAGGGCACTGGAAAGAAGCAGAGAACTTTCAGCTGTTTTAAGTTACACATTTGGGTCCAAATTTTTTCTGCCTAGTTGAGGAAAAAATGCCAGGGTATGTCCAAAGAGCAGTTTATGCTTAGGTGCCACTAAAACCAGTTCTGTGCATCATGCTTGTTACTATACGGGGAACCCACTATGACTGACCTTGGTATTTGAATGCTGTATAGCTGCTATAGGGAAAGCATGGACAGAATTTATCAACAAGTTATTTGGCAAATGCAGGATCTTATTCCCAAAACTGTAATTCTTGAATTTTGTGACAAGTGTTTTAATACAGGCAGTTCCAGGTGTGAGTTTTTGCTTTTTAAAAATGTATTTGGAAATCCAGTTTCAACTGAGAGTGCTGGTGAACCAAGCATGAAGAAACACAAGAGATGGTGTTTATGAAAAGGTACAAAAAGAAAAAGCCTAATTGTACAGAGAAGTCTGTACAGAAAGAAGTGTCTCCAGCTAACATTTTCAATATTGGACAGGCCATGGGAGATGTAGCTGAAGTACAGCCAACATACACTGTGCCAAACTTGCATGACCTGTGGGTATGTATTTAATAAAGGAAGGACTGTGATGTTGCAGAGACATTATAAAACTTACTGCAGGCTTTTTTTGTGGTAATTTGGTCTTTGTCATGGGTTATGACTAATCAAATTAACGGCCATAGTTTAGCTAAAAGGAATGTGTGCCTGGTGATAATGAATAGCTATAATGTAAAATCAATATTTAATCTCCGATGTCTTGTGTATGAGGAGTCTAAGCTGTTAAACATGACTTGTAGGAGTAATATTCTCTCATCTGACTAGCCCTGCAGTGCAGGGTAGGAGTGTTCTCTTGAGTACGGACTCTCCTGTCTGTATGGTTTAGTCACTCTGAAAATAGTTGCTGAAAATGTTAAATCTTAAGTGCCTTTTGCAGAGAAGGTGCTTCAAGTTTTTTTCCCTGAAGAAATTAGATACTAATCTGGGTAAATATGTTACTCTCAATTTATCATAAACTTCTTTATTAAAGCTCAATGTTCGTTCCTGGGAAAAATATACAGATGTTCGTGTGTTGATACAGAGAATCTGCTGAGGGAAGAGGTTGCTGGGGAAATGGCTAATCAAACAAAATATTATTCGAATCCTTTGCACAGTCTATGATGATCAAAAGCGTTCTTCTGGCCAGCAGTCCTCTCAAATTTCATTTTTCTTTAATCAATTGAGGAAGCAGTTCAATCACTCCAGAGCAAAGCCTTTCTGCCCTTGGGCAATGTAAAAAGATGCCGTATCCCATTTAATCAATTTAGGACCCAGTTTCATAAAAGAAAGGACAGCAACTCTGTCATCAACTGACAACAGAAATTCACTTTGTGCACTTTTCCGGGAGTACATTTCCCTCACTAAGTTGATAGCATTGTCACTTTTATGATAACATAGGTTGTTTTTAAAATCCCTATTCTGCACCCCACTGCTCCCAATAGCTGTGGTTAAGTAAGGTATGCCTCAGACACAGTGATGACTCCTGTGAGGAATGGCAGTTGGAACTGTTGGGGTTAAGCGGTCCTGCAGAGTCCTGCTGGACAACACCTACTTTGAATAAATTAGCAAAGAGGATGCTGTTGCAAAAGGGGAAATGTTACTGTGTGATGTCATCCCTTTGAGCAGAAATTATGATCTTAATATATATATTTATCTTGGTGTTGCAGGCATTGCTGCTTTAGCATCAATTATTAACCTTGGCATTAATTACCATTAATGTGATGAGTAAATCAGCAGTACATAATTGTAGTGCATCCAAACAGGCAGGCATTCTGGTAAGCAGCTATGATGATTTTTTTAGAAGAAAAAAATCTTCTAATACTGATGCTTGCTGCAGAAGAGTAATCTCAGAAATTTGGCAGAGCGTTTCAGGCATATCTTTGTCTCAGCATTTAACTTGCTTAGCATGGTGGGATTTTCCTCTGATTCGTTTGCTTCAGCATTTTACAATGCTTTGTAATGATGATTTGGGGTTATCTGAGACAGGAGACTGGGAAAAGAGGGGGAAGAAGGAAGAAGAAAGAATATAACAGAAGCCACTGTTATCTAGTGAAATCAAAGGCTGATGTTCACTTTATCCTGCTTGTGTTCTCATGATTTGGCTGCCTCTAGTATGGTTTATGAACCTGTCTCACTTGGCTTTGCATGGATAAAGCTTCTCTTCAGTATTATGGGTTTCTTTCTTCACTGGCAAATAAATACTTTCATTTTAGGTAAAGAGCAGTTAGCACAGAGGATTTAAAATAAAGACTTAATCTCTGTCTTTCTGAATAGTAAAAACCAAACAGTGAGGCACTGAAACTCTGTGATAGGTATGTCTTTCAGTCTTTGCATTTTGGGAATCTGGTCCTCTCTCCTACCTGACATTGTAGGTGTCTAATGCAGCAAAGCTTGAGAGTGGCACAGCTTGCTGTAGAGATACTAATGGGTATTAGTTTTCATTAAGCGGTTGGAAATTGGGTGCCAGAAATCACAGGCAGTGGATCTTTTTATATGGCTGCGAGTCTAGGAAAAACAAACATCCTTCAGAGATATTTGTGATTAGAAAATATGTCATGGGTTAGGAGCAGTTACATTTGAATGTTGCCATGTTCTGAGTAAAACATCAGCAGATACCTTCTACTTGAATATGTTGAACCGATTTATAATTCTTCTGACTTTTGTATTTGGGAATGCAGAAGAAAAGTTTGAGAACACAAAGAGCTTCCCAGACCTCTCTCTTTCAATTTGAGCAATTTACTTAGGGGACAGATGAATTCAGGTCCTTGATTACTGATGAAGAGTCTGGTCTTCCTGAAAACACATAGAATTTGATAAAGGGGCTGAGTAAATACTACCTTTTGTTTCTTTACATCTCTTAAAACCTTTGGCTGTGTAATGGAGGTTACAGATTCATTTCCACCATTATTTCCATTTAAAGTATTCTACATAGCAGAGATACGGAAAAGATAAATTAGAAAGCTGGGTTAAAAACAATTCTGAAATGCAGGATCATACTGTGGTAATCTGCCAATTATCTTTCATCATGTAGAGTCATGTAGATTCTTCTTAAAATCAAGGTGTTGTGGTACATTTCATAAATGTTTTAGAAGATTTTGATTTTAGGGAACGTACTTCTCTAGAGAAGATTTCAGAGGAGTCTGTTCATGTGCAAGTGCTGAATGGATGAACCTGATACATACGTGCAAGTGCTGAACAGATGTATCTACTAGTACATAGTGCATATTGTAAGGGTTTTCTCTCAGTTTGAACTCCTTGTTTGTTTCCAAGTATTTCAATGCTTTCTTAAAGCTTTAAATTATGCTAAGCGTTCATTTTCCTACCTGGCTTGTGAGCTATTATTAGCTTGATCACACGTGAAGTGCTTCCTAGAAAAATATTTTAAGGTTTGCTTTAATGTATAAGCAAATGTTTAGGAAATTGCACATACTGTCACAGTTTTAGAGTTTGAGACAGTAAATCTATGCCCATAATAAACCACACAGTGGTGTTCATTACAGAACATTTGGGTTATATAATTACTTTGTCTGTTACTGATTTCAGAAAAGGCAATGAGAAGATTATTTTTAAACAGTGCTCATGCTTAGCCCTGATGATAGATGATGAAAAAGCTGATGTTGTTTCCTGGCAGGAATCATTTGGCAGGGTGTCCATTTGCCTTCCACATTTTGTGAAATCTGGTGGCATTACCCAAAAACTGACTGGAAGGGGAGCCTAGCGCAGTGGCCCTCTGAGAGGGAATTTGTGTGACAAGCAGCTGCCATTAACAGCAGAAAAGCCTGATGTTTCCTGAGGAGCACAACCCAGTTGCCGTGGGCATTGTGGTGATCCTGGCTGTTGGTGTAGAGCACTGTGGCTGCAGGAACTTTCTCCTTGTACTGGGAACGTCTCAGCTTGCACTGGGCTTGTGTCATGGTACTCTGAGTATCCCACCTCTTCCTCTGCTCATGAAGCATGTGGTAGGGGACAGATGAATTCAGGTCCTTGCAGAGGAACCAGTCTGTCTTTGTGGGTCTTTGATCCTGCTCTGAAACTGGCAGCCCTGTGTGGTTTTGAACTGGGCTGCTTCTGGGTGGTCTTCATCTGGTTACTGGCCCTGCAGACAGGAATTGGAAACTGGACAGTGTTGCTGGAGATAAATTGGCTCCCAGCTTTTCCTCTAAAGCACCCTGGAAAATAAAGCTGATCCTTTTCTAAGAGACTTGCAGGCTTAGCTGAGCACATACTTGACCCGAGGGAACCAACATGGTTCTGTGGGTACAAAGACTGTAGCTGGGAAGAGACCTTTCCTTAGGAAGGGAGTAGCTGGGTATGGTGACCTGGGCTCCTGCCTTGCCTTCCTGAGAGCACATTGTGGTTTTTTTAGCTTCGTGAATTTGAGTTAGAACTTTGGCATTTCTTGAAATAAGCTTGTGTATCTGGTTTAACAGAAGTTTGTTCTTGCTCTTTGTACTATTAATAAAAGCCAAAGGTTTAATCTTGAAGACGCAAGTTCTCTGGAAGCATGCACCCATGGAGATTTGTCAGCTTTAATCCCTGTATGCAACCTCTCAGCAGAACATAAGAGGACTATTGTTGCTGCCTTGGCTGGTGCTGTTGACACATTATAACAATGGGTCCAGCGATTTATTCTTTTTTATGTGTTAAAGAATTATGTAATAAGCTATCTTTTCTATTTATATTTTAATAAAATAATATATAAGCAAGTGTTTTCTGTTTGCATTGCCACCCTCCAAATTAAGGATATTCAGATAAATAAATAAATAAGTGTTGGCATGGAGGCTCCCGGCAGAAAGAGAGCTTGTCAAGCCGGAACAGTTTCTTAGAGATAATGGGCAAAGAAGGACAAGTAAGATTTTTGTGTTAGGCTGCACTAGAGCAAACAAGGCAAGTCAGATTGGTGTTGCATACATAGTTCTCTCTCTAGAACATCCTGTATATCTGACTGACACTTAATATTGGTGCTCACAGACAGAAGAGTTGAGACGGGAAAGTTGGGGTAACAATCATACAAAGGTGTGAAGGTTTTTTGTGGGCTTCTGGCAGATGGCGTGGGGGATGGTAAGACCAACTTTGAACTGAATATCATTTTATGCTGTCTATTTTGCTACCCTCTTTAGTTTCATTCTGTTTTGCTATCATGATGACTTATTAAATCATCTCATTCAAGAATTTGTGTATTGAATTTTTTTTTTTACTTTTTAACCTTTCCTTCATCAAAGTGCTAAATGATTAAAATGTTTTCTAAATGATGAAAATGCTAAAAGAAGCCAAGCTTAGAATCATATCCTTTATGGTGTGCTATAAAGAAGTCTAAAACTTTAAGATAGTGTATCTTTTGGGGAGCATTTTTATGCATAGGTATTTCTGATCTGAATGAGATTTTTATCAGACTTTTCACAACTGGAGTTAGTAATTGCATTGAATTTGTCCTTTGCCATCTATTAATTGTGATGTTTATTTCAAAAAGGAGACAGTATGTGCATGTAAAGAAAATATATTCAAGCTTAATGTTATTTGTGCTTCTCTTTAATATGTTGTTTATGATGTTTTTCATGTTACTAAGAATTTAAGTTAGTTGCTGGCACATACCCACAGGTTTACTCTCGACTGGTTTCCAGCATTGTTTGCTCCAGAACACTGATAAAATCTTAACACTTCCAGGGGTGCCTTATCTTCTGTGTTTGACAGCCTCCACCCTCAGCTAATAGCTTTCAAGTACAGTGTTCTCTGGGCTTGACATGTGGTGCTTAGCTGATGCCTGTGAACCTGAAGCATCCAGATCCTGCTTTCAGAACAGATGTATTACAAGTGACAGGTTGTCCATAAGTATATATGTTGTTTCTGTAAAATCTGCTTGGGACAGGTTCTCTGCAAAGCTGCTGGCCCTGGTGTGAGTACCCCTATAAAACATAATTAGAAACCAGGACTGGAATATCAACTGTTGCTGAACAATAGATGGAGGACATGAGTTTTGGATTTTCTTCAGTCTTCCACCTTTAATTTTTTTAATGTTTGGGAAATGCCTTAGAGCGTAACAAAGACTGTCAAAATAATTTGTAATCTTTCTAGTAAACTGAAGTGAGTGCTTCAGTAACACACAGCAGGCAGAGCTGCAGCAATTTACTTGACTTAACCTTCATACACATCAAGTAGCACTGCTGTCTGACCTTTTTATAAAATTTCAGCCTTGTTATATGAAGGCCGTGTGAATAATGAATGCTTACCTGGGTTTCTTCAACCTTTGTTTGTTAGTTTGTGAAGCCCCCTGTGAAGATGCACCAACAGCCCAGTTTGTGGTCTAGTTCCCAAGGAAGGTTGTTTTGGGTGTAGCTGACAGCCCCCTGTGCACTGAGTGGGTTTTGTTTCCCATCGTTTTAAGGTATTGAACCTGTTACCTTCTGGGTTGTGGATAAATCTGTTTCTAGATCTCCAGTCAAGTCTGTGTGTTCCTCTGATCTCTGTTTCATTTCACAGCATCCTTGGGCTCTCACTTACGTGGTAGGAATACCCAGGTGAAGGTCCGTGTGAGTCCAGTGTCCTGCAGAAACTCTCTTCCCTTGTGTTGGACTGGCTGGGGCAGTAATGGCCTCACTGCTCCTGCTGGGTGAAGAGGAGCTCTGGCAGCAGAAGCCCATCATGTGGCTTGTGCTCCTTCTTAGCCAGGCTGACGAGACAAGAATAAGGTTTTTTTTTTTTGTCCTTTTTAAATATATAAGAGTGAATGAATATCTTTCTGACTCAAAAGTATCAGGAAGCAGATCTGTTGAGTAAAAATGTGCTTTTTTTTTTTTTTTTTTTTTTCCCCCCCTTCCTCCTGGAAGTAATTTTGCAGTGAGTAACTGATCTTTTGGTCTGTCTGAAGCTGGCATGTATTATTCATAAAGGCTAGATTGGTTTTAATAGAGATAATTCTCTTTAGATAACATAGAAAAAAATACTTGTTTATTAGGTTCAGATTCTTCATATTCCTGGGGTACTGGTCATAAATGGTAACTCTGATATTGTAGGTTTTCTTTGTGCTAGGTTAAATGGTTTGGAATTTTTTTTAATTCTATTTTTTTAACTAGAGCACTTCATAATAAAAAATGGCTCTTGTCCTTCCTCTTTCTGAATGTTGGCAAACATCTGGAAGGTTAAGTGAAGGCACCATGAGGTCGCTAGCTGGCTTGAGAGGTCCAAGTTTCTTTCTTGTCTCATTGTGGGGGCCTTCAGTTCAGGCTTAAACTATCTTTTTAAACTAATGGGTGTTGGGAACCCATTCCTGTAAGCATTCTTGTTCTCCTGTATGCAAAGCTGATATCTTGGTGGTTGTATAGGTGTATTGCTCTGTCCTATTGTAGATTTGCATCACATTTCTGATAGCAATGGCTTCTAACAACAGCGTGGAAAATAAGGAAGGCTTCATACTGGAAGTGTCTGATCCAGGAGTCAAAAATACCCTGAAGGTTACCAAGACTGTGTATCTGTGGGAGATCTCAAGAGCATGTTGAAGCTGTAGCACGAGATAACGTAATTAAAGGTGACTGCTAATGTGGAATTAAATTGCAACACATTCTATATGAACTCATGTATTTCCTGACAGCTGTTTAACTTAAGAATCAATAATAAAATATTTACTATAAAAGATTCCTTCTACTGCATTCTGAAAAGTGTATGGAAAAAAACATGCTAGTGTCCTGCTCATAAAATCAAGATCAGCGTTTCCTATAAATCTGTCTGCTCCTGATTACTTCCAATGTAACGTCCTAATCTTCTGCATATGACAACATAATCCTCTTCACACCAACCAGTTGTGAAAAATATTCACATTATTCAGAACATTAATTTAAGTTGGGTTTAGGCCTGATTAATTATTGTTAGTTATATTTTTATTTATAGGGAACAGAATTTTAAAAGATGTTGTAGAAGTACTTTAGGCCTATGTTATTCTAACATTGGCAAGTCAGTCTCTACTGGCTTTCTTTCATTTGTCCCAGCTTTTTAGCTCAAGCAGCTTGCTTCAACTGCATATAATCAATTTTCTCAAAATGTAAATGATCACTTACACAATGTTGACTTGCAGCAAGTCATCCTGAAATACTAATGCATAGTATCTGAAAGACCTACGGCAGAAGCTATTACCAAAAGAAAATGAAAATGCGTTCCTCAAATTTGGATTGGGTAGAGTTCTTTGTTTTTGGTTTGGTTATTTCTTGCTGTGTTTCTTTATTGAAGCTACTGTTTTTTTCTTAACTTACGTGATCTGTCTTTTCTTGGCAGAAAAGCAGTTGTGTTTCACTGAGTGTCAGAGGAACTTTCCTAACATTATAGTTGTCTTTAAAATATTATAGCAGCAGTAGTAGATGTACAGGGAAGGTTGTCATGTTTGATCAAAGGTATGCAATATTTTCTGTCTGAGGACTAAAACTTTTCAGCTTAGAAAAAAGCCCCAGATATATGGGGGTAGATCAAACAGGTTTTTAAAATCCTGAGTGAAGTAAAGAACGTGTTTTCACCATTTTGCATTAATGATGCGAGTTAGAGTACATGGTTGAATAGGGAGGAAAGAGGTGGTTTAAAAAGAGCAAATGAATGAACGAGCCAAAGGCTCTCTTCCTTCAAAGTCCTTCACCTGATTGTACTGGCAGTGTAGTTAAGAGATAAGAAGATAAGGTTTGTAGGAAAAGGGTGTATTCTTTATTACACCAGGAGACAAGAGTTATTAAAAGCAGAGTAGCCTGAAGAAAGCCTCCTGTGTCCAAAAACCATGTCTTCCCTCTTCACCTACTCTGCTTCACTGGCTGCTCAAATAATCAAGTTGTGGAAATTACAATGGCTTAAATAATCAAGTAAATTGTGTATATTCCTGGTATTTTGTTGGTCTTTAAGACTGTTAATGTTTTGGTTCTTCCCCCCCCCCTTAATGTTTTCAGCTTTTTTACCTGTAATTTTATGTGGTTTTCCTGTCTTTGAATTGTACTGTTCTTCTGCCTTGAAAAAAAGCTTCTGACTTCTGAAATGTCATGCCTAAGCATTTCCTTCCTCCAATTGTTGCTAACCTCACTGAGAAATAAAGAAAATCTTAACTAGGAAATTACTTGACCCTTTCACTTAGTCACAGATCATCTTGGAAAATTACACTAGAGTAATTCTTAGTTTACACAATTCTTATGAAGTTACAAGCAGTTGACAACACTATTGTTCTGCTTGGAAAAACACATAGAATATTAAGTCAAATAAACAACCTGCTTGCCTTGTTTGTTATTAGCTGTTCCCTTTTGGAGCAGTAGTATCCCAAATGTAAGTAGGAACTCCAGAAGCAGCATTTTCATCAAAAATCTTCCTGGAAATAGGGAACCATATCTGCTACTGTTCTTAGGAAGGTGGGATGACAGACATCCCTTTTCAGATAGTAGAAAGTATAGCTGAGAGGAAATACCGCTCCCCAAAGAGACTGGAGGTAGAAATATTGTCAAAACTGTGACAGAAAGCAGAGAAAGAAGCAACTGGCATCAGCTGGCTAAGAACACGATATGACAATCTCTCCCTGGTTTAGCCTTTCTGCTCCTCTCCATCTTTGCGTATTCCCTGGGGGCTCCCTATTTGCTCTTATGTGCTGTGCTGTACTTGGACACCACTGGAGAGGACAGACCCCAGTGGATACAAACAGAGACTGGAAGTCCTCGTAACTACCAGTCAGTGTCACCAGCTTCAATTAAGAGGCACTTGGGTGCTGAGTTTATATTGATTTTTTTTTTTTTTTTTAAATAAACTCACAGATGTTATTGTGTGGTACTTGAAAAAGACAAGAAGAAATCAGTGCACTATATTTAGTTTTAAACATTGGAATTATAAATAGACACAAGTGTCTCTAAATGATTGATTAAATATAAATAATGAAGCAGATTTGTCTCCTTTTTCTAAAGGAGAAGAAACAAATTGCACTAATGCTTGACTCAAATTTTAGTATGAAAAGACACTGCCAGTACTGGGACAATATATTTTACTCATTATCATGGTTTAACTTAATTTGGCTAGGCCTGGCTCGTGAATTCTGATGAAATTACATAAAGCTTCAAAAAATGGTTACATGCCTCAGAGCATTGGGTGTTGATATGGGGCAGAGTTTTATCTCCCTGTCTCAAGAGATGGGAAGCTTTCTGGCATATGTTTCTGTATTTTCTGTCCTCAGCAATCTAACCATCAGGGTACTGCCAAGTGGGATTTTTTTTTTCTTCCAGGGCCAGCAATGGTAGAACTGTTCTCTAGCTGTACCCTTCCCCGTCCTCAGTGAATAAGTTGAAGTTTCTTATTTTAATTTCACACTGGGGCCAAAACAGATCTGGGAGTTTTCTCCAATGTGGAAATGCCTTTCCTTGCCCAGCTCTAATACATGTTTGCACAGGAGTAAAATAATTTTGGCTCCTAGCAGATGGCATAAATTAGAACAGCCTAAATTATGGGAATGAAGGAAAATTGCAAAGAGGGGATAAGCGTAAAGAGGGATGTATTCTTGGAATGTGTTTTAAGCATGTGTCCTGCAGGATGTGAAATATCTAGGAGTATTTTGATGACAAAATACAGATATGAATAGTAGAACATACAGTGAAAAGCCCTATTAAACAAGAGTATTTTCTTGTAAATTAATTTAGCACTGCAGCATGTGAAATGCTGTTTACAAAAAAAAAGGAAGCTGTTTCTCCAGTAACTGTGGAAATTCATTAGTAGCAATTTTGAAAAGTGGGTATTAAAATTTGCTTGGCAAATTCTTAACTGGGTCCCTTTTGTTTTAAAAGTTAACAGGAAACATTTATCCCCAGTTTGCAGTAGCTAATTCATTAATATTTTTATACTTAATGAATGCAGATTGCTTGTTTTGTGCAACATCCTGGTATTTTCCATAGTCCTTGTGAAAAACAAAGCTTCTGGTTTGTTTCTTATTACTTCCTTAGTTGAGTCAGTGAATTTGCTGTTGACTCAAAATACGGGGCTGGGGTTTGTGGTTGGTTTTGGGTTTTTTACCATACAATGTGTACTGTGATGGATACTTTTTTCAAGGCTGCAGTTTCTACTGCATTTAGGGTCAAATGAGGCTATGCCAGGAAGTAGTGTTCATTGGACAGTGTCTCATTCCCAAAAAAAACACCCACCATAGTCCTTTCTGTGCTGGAGCCAGAGTTCCCTGTGTGCTTGTGAGACATGACTGTGCAATCTACAAAGTTTGTGGAAGGTTGCTAGCAGTAACTAGTCTTTTACTAGCCCTTTTTGGAGATTTTGCAAGCTTGCTTTTTTCCTTGGGATGAGTACTTCTTCAAAGAGGATGTGCATTTTTCTGCATGTAGATGCATACATGGGCAAAACGAGCTCATCCGAGCTGTTTGGTGCCTGTCTGGTTACTTGAGTCTTTGTGACCATTGTGCTAGGAAAGGAAATGTATGCATATATAGGTAGCTGTATCATATTTTATTCTAGATGAGTACAATGGAAAAGCACAAAATTAAAAGATGACATCCTGCTGTAATACTGTTGCATGTACTGTGGTAATATAAAGGATGGTAAAACAAATGTATGTGTACATGTGTCATGTTCCCTTATTCTGGGGATTCAATCACATAAAACATTTTATAATTAGGAACACTGCCTCATTAAAATTAATTGCAAAATATAGAAGTTTAGAACATCATAAAGATTTGTCACTCTTTGAGAACGGAACTAGTGACAAATAATTAAATTGCCAGTAATAAAGCTGTACAATGGTTAAAAACTAATCTCACTTTAATTGGGCAGGATTGTACTTTGTGGTAATTAGTAAAATCAGAGGCATATTTGCTCTTTAATCTTTTGATCTGAAAAGGATAGGGTGCATATATAATCTGCATTGCCCTATGGTGAGAGCAGCAGATATCACAAGAATATCAGCAGCAGAGGAACAGAATAACTGAGAGGTGCATTACCATGCAGCAAAGTTAGTGGCAATGAGTTTATACACTCCTTCCTCCACAATTTTTTTTCACCAGGCTTTGCTATTTACATTAGCGTTCCTGTGCTTAAAGAACTGAGTAATTCTACACTAATGATAGGGTATGAGGCTTTTCACCTTGAGATCACAAGTTCAAATTCAAATATAATTGGCAAAGCTAGAGTGGTTGCCCTTTGCTCAGCAGCCTGTCTTGCAGGAGATTGTTGGTCCTAGCCTCAAGCACGGTGGAAATGTGCCTGTGCAGCACATGGTATGGGAGTGATCATGCTTGCCAGAGAGTAAGAATTTAATGGACATCGGGACACTTAATTATTCTCTGACTCCTACAAAGTATGTTTATTTTTTGTAAATATGTGGTCAGACAGCAGTCAAATCCAATCAGATGGCTCTCTGAGAGCTGAGATAACGATGTGAGCACAAGCTCAGAAATCTGTGCATGCTTGTTTAATGTAATGGATAAATGGATGTATTAAATGAGATATGTTTAGGGAGCATTAGTTTTTCATGTGGTTTACTCAAACAGAGCTTATCCAGTAATGTCAACTGTTAAGCTGGCCTGCCTCTTATTATTCATAACTAAAATGTCCTGTTTGTTGTTATTCATAGCTTAAAAAAAAAATCAGTTGTTTGGATGGGATATGAACTTTTTTCCTTTTAAGTATTAATTAAGATTTTTTTTGTTTTAACCCTTTCTTATTACTACTACTTTGTAACTGAAATTTATTCTTGTAAACGCCCTTTGCGTGAACTGATCCATCTCTACTCTGGACTTCTCTTCTTTTTGGATCAAACTTAACTTCCAGCCCATCTCTCTCAAAACCAACCAAAAATCTTGTGGGACTCTAGCTGCCTATTTGTAGTTAAAATAGTGCTCCTGAAGTTTGCTTACCCTCCCTCTTCTGCTCCCTTTTTCATTGCAGAGCATTAACTCCTCATCCAGTCCATCCCTTTGAACCTGAGTGTCATCCTTGACTGGTGCTTGTAGGTTCTGGTCTCTGGCCTCTGTCAAAAGATATAGGCACTTGATATCCATCTGTTGGTTCTTTTCTGTCTGCCTTCAGAACCATAAGCCATGCCATGATGATTACATATGTTATAATGCTATCTGTCTAGCCTCAATGCCTGTTGCCTCACATGCTTCAGCTTTCAGCTGCTCACTTGGCTTGTCACTTCCTTCACCCACTTGCTTTTTCCAGAGTTGCCCAAGTCAGATTCCTTGTCCTTTATTTTCAAAGTCTGAAGCAGTAGTGACCCTTATGATTAACCAAGACTTATTCCTGTTGTACCTCTGCCAGTTACGCCAGACTTCATTTCCCCATTGCATTGACACTCTCTGCCCACCAGGTATCTGACTCCCAAGATTGGAAAGGAAATTTCCAGGACAAGTTTCCTGCGACAAGCATGGTCCAAGATGCTGATGGCTTCTGTATTCTTTGTGTGGCCTACCTGTTCTGTCTGCTGTACTTTTTGATACAGGTATAGAGAGTTGGTGCTTTTGTTTCATGCAGCTGCTCATCCATGCTGTGGGTGTGTTTTTGACTCGAGCTAAATGTCTGGTTCATGGCTGCTTATAATGTGGTGATTCTGGCACTTATGTGACTATAATATTATCCCCTTCCGATAAGTGTCAGCACAATGTTATTTATTCCCCTTTAAAATCTTATTATCAGTTTATTAAAGAAAAATATTTTTTCCAGTGATCAGATCCTTTTTTTTATAAACTGTAAAATTCATGTTCCTTTCTCAGAAGCAACTGTAAAAGTGCTGGTTTTGAGGACACCCCTCCCCACGATTTCTTCCATTTTCTTGTTTCTCCTCCTCAGGCAGCAGTTGCAAGTATACTCTTGTATTGCAAATGCATGCGTGCATATTCTAGATAGAAGAATAGTGTCTAGCACTTTGAAATTCATATAGATAGCAGTATTTTTATTATTGCTGATTGTAGAGGAGCCAGCAGATTGCAGTCGTCGTTTGGTTTGGGCTTTATCTGTGCAGAGAGATGATAAAGGTTCTCATCCAACATTTTGACTATTTCAGCATGAAAAAAATAAAACAGTATGGACAAATGTGTAATATACAAGACAATGACTGCGGGGATGTACATGCTTTTCTGGTGATTAAATGTTTGGCAGTTGTGCTGGAGCTGGAGACGAGAGTTAAGGCCACAAAATTAGGCAGAAATTGAGAGTATAGAGGTTGGTTTTGCTTGTGCCACCAAGCTTCTAAAACACTGAAAGCAAACGCTAGAAATCATGTGTGTGTGTAGAGGGTCAATTGATTAAGGAAGAGGCATGTTGGAATAAAGAGGTTCAAGTGAAATAGTTTATTCCGTGAATAAACTCCTTATTGTGCACAAAAGCAATAGCTTCCGAATGGGTATGCTTTAGTCCTTGATATTTTCGAGGGAGAAATTCAGCATTGCTCATCAGAGAACACTGCAAGAGAAGAAGATTAAATAGCGGAGACTTATTATTGTGGTGTGCTGAATTTTTACTACTTGATTCATCAGAGCTGAGCCTAGACAGTTTCCAAAATGTACCTTTTCTAAGGTAGGTGTGCTGCTGTGTCTCGGCTGAATCCTTCTAATTAAATATGATTGTTTCACTTTTCAGGTTACAAAGACAATATGTACTAATATACAAATTTCCAATTACAGCTATTTCAGTGGAAATTAAAGACTAGCCTGTCAATTCGCATTCACCTTTTATTTGGCTTTTCAGTATGCAATGAAATTTTTTCTATTTATTTTCTCACACCTGTAATGTGCTCTAGTAGTAAATTATGCTTCATTTGTCTGGATTAAAGTAGGGCTAGCTTTTATTACTACAAGGAGAACAATGAACAAGTTGGAAAAAGTGCATCTAAATGAATACGATTCTTCATCCATCTGAAGGCACATGACTATTAAGTTAACAGAAGGAAATATTATAACAATTACCGACTGCTGTGAAAGAATATTAAGTGGTACGTCCATTCATCCTAGAAGTCCTGCATACTTTGAAATCTCAAGTATTCTAAGGGGTTCATGACATAACCTTTAAAATTACTCTGAATTAGACTGTCCAGGAGTGTTATCTGGAGTTGGTCAGCCATACCTTGCATCACTTTAGAATACTGAATGCAAAACCTCTGAAATGAAAGCAAAATGCACTGAAGTTATACAACACAACATTGGAAAACCAGGAAAAAAAGTCTTGTGGCCAGTGTAAGGAAGACACTGCTTCTATTAGTTTGCAATGTGTCTGCGTTTAAAATATTGCAAAATGTAAGTATGTCGTGGGTTAAGCAGAGGAGAGTTAATTTTTTTTTTCCTTTTTTTCCTTTCTCTTCATAAATAGCTAGCAAGAAGCTATGTTTTGGATTCCTGCTCAGGACAAAACTGATACAAAAAGAACGTTTATAGTTATTGCTAGGATACTCTCAAGGACAAAATACATTCAACCTCTCTCCTCTCCATAGACAGAGGAGGGGGGGGAGAGACAGTCCGTCTTCTAGCTTGGGATTTGCTTTTAGGTCAAGATTGAGAAGCAGACTGACCAATTATTCCATCCCATGCACGTCATACCCAGTATATAGGTGAGGACCCTTCCGGGAGAGCTGGCTTTTTCACTTCCCTCTCGGCCTGGGACGCTTGGGCTGTTATCTCCGTTCCGTGAGTGCCTCNTGCATATTTGTATATAGTATTATTTCAAATATTATTGTAGTTTAGTTATTAAATTGTCCTTATCTCAACCCATGAGTCTTCTTTGCCATTTAACTCTTTAATTCTCTCCCCTATCATTGGGTGGGGGCGGGGACTGTGTGAGCGGGTGTGTGTGGTTTGGCACCCAGCCAAGGCCCAACCCGCCACAAAGTAATAAACTTTTTATGTTGCTGTTTCAAAATAGTGGTTGCTTTTCAAATGTAAATACAAATTTCATTCTTTTCCTGTATTCAGTTTTTGTGAAGAACTCCCAAGGGCTGGCATTGCTGTTCAGAGAGAAAGTAAACTGGACAAAATTTACCGATCATTCCTTAGGTTACCTCAGTGTGAAACATTGCCTGTAGTACAATTTATTTTTCTTATCTGTTCCATCTTGGTTCTCGTTGTACATGCATAGTCCTAATGCTCAGATGCTCAGCTGCTAATTTTTGAAGTGAGGTGAAGGCTTTACTTGGGTGCTTATGTTTGAAAGACAGAAAAGAAAACCACCTAGGTGCAGAAGTCAGCAGATGGCTAGGGAAGAAATTCTTCAGATACCTTAAAGCTGTGAGTATTGCTTGGTTCCTTGCCTATGAAAAGACAGGAGAGGGAGCCCCTACATTAATTTCACAATTCCATTTTATTAATCTTGAAAAAATGATAAACTTTCAGAATATACCTGAGAGGCGAAAAAATCGTAATGAGATATGTTTGGATGTGTGGTTTTAATTCTGAAGAGCCGTACATTCTGAAGCAACTGATCTGTTTTTTATCGAGGAATAAGCATGCTTATTTCACAATACATTTGGAAACTTGAGATCTCAAGTATGCTGCTACCACAACAGTATGGAAGGAGTTAATGTGAGAACATTCCCATTTTTCAATAAGAAAAGGTTATTGACCGGTGACAGTCTCCTTAAATCCAGGTCTTCCTTAATTGCCCTGATCTGGTTTCTTTGATCATTGTGCGGCTCTCCCCAACCCTCCCAATCCCTCAGAAGGACAAAGAAAGGACCTTAGAGCATCAGCTTTGGTTTTTTTTTCTAGATTTAATATTTTTTTTTGCAGCAGGTTTTTTCTTTCTTCTATTCTTCATTTCTAGAGCTTAGATCATTCTGGCTGCTGCTGCTGCCTCTAATCAGTTGGTCCTCAGATAGATTACTGAAAACCAGTTCCTAACCCTAGCCTAATGACCAGGTTTGTCCCTTACTGAATTGCACACAGATTTCTTTTCAGGTAATTTAGCCATAATCTCAATAATTTAGAGGCTTGGGTTTTGGTTTTTTTTTACTGGCTGCCTTTGTTATCTGCAAATAAGCATGTTCTTTCTTCAACTTCATTAATGAAGACTGACTGGAATAGCTTGCAGTGCCACTTGATACATCTTTCCATTTTCAGTGGTCCATTGGCAGCTTCTCATCTACAGCGAGTCAGTTTTGCATCTGTGTTTGTTATGCCAGGTCTATGAAGCACAGATTAATTCATCTTTATTTTTAATGCTTTTATAAAGGTCATCTTAGTACCTAGCTTGAAAGGTTTTCAATAAGAGATAAATGAAAAGCTTTTTTGAAGATCCTTGAAAAGCTCAGGGTTGGTTCTTGCTGTAATAAAATCTTGTAGAAACTACTTTTTCTGGCAGATACAGTTACTGTAAATTACATGAGGGTAGCTGATTAGGTTAGATTTTGTGATAGGTGGATTGAATTTAAGTAGGACATAATAAAATAATGAAACTGTTGCCACAATTTCTTTTTTCTGTTAGAAGGAGAGTTGCCTACTACTCAAATGTATTCTTTATAAAACTGACTAATCTACATCACCCTATTCATTCAAGTGGGTGAGATGCTGAATTATTGGGTGAGGTAGTATGTGAGGCCCTATGAACTAAAGTAGCTTTTCCTCTATGTTCCTCACTCTGACAAAAACTCCTCAGTCCCTGCACCAGCTTTATCCAGCTTGGTTTGCACCAGTGGTCTCACAGAAGAGATGGAAAATGTTATTAATTATTTATTATTATTTATGTTATTAAAGATCAGATTTGCTCACAAAGGGTGAAGTTCATCCTTCCCACAGTTATTTGTGCTTTTTTTTTTTTTTTCCCTTTTCAAGCACTCTTTAGGGATTTTTGGATAGAGAAGGAGTTACCTTGCTTCAATCTACAACTAGGCTTCACAATGGTTTTTTGGGGGGGTAATAGTCAAGTTTGTGTAAGAGTAGATGACTTGTAATACCAACCTGGACAGCATTCCTCCACTTTGCTTTCCTTCACAATGTTTTTGGTAGCACAAAAACTTACGTTCTTTTCCCACCAAGTTGTGTTGACCATTACCTTCATCATGTAAAGAATGAGTGTGCTTGAGTTGTGTCCTTGCATTGAATGCAAATTTCATAACTTATGCAAACTATTTTAAATCTCTTAGGAGGTCCTACAGTGTCAGCTTTCTTCTAAAGCTGTATTTGCCTCCTGCCATAAATTAAATAACTCTAATTATTCTAGTACAAAAAAGTTTAAAGACCTGGACACTTTTCTTGTCGTCCTTTTAACTCAAATTTAGAAAGGAAAGTTCTGTCTACTGTTTTGTTTTGTTTTTCAGAGTTTTGCATCTTGAATGGGTTCAGTGTAATTTGTAACTTTCACTGCAAGCCAATAATGTATTTAGAAATGCCTTAGCACTAGGTGATTTCTTACATCACCATACTCCTAATTAATACGATGTAATATTGAAGTATCACCTTTATGACTAAGAAAACACAGGAACAGTGAACATAGATAATTTTGTTTCTGCAGTGTTTTTTAAATAATATTTTAGTTAATTACAATTTGGGAAAAGCTAGATTGCCTGCAAGCACAATTCTACTTGTCTGTATGATTTAATTAATACTTAATTATATCAGGATTCCTACATAATACAATTATACAATCACATTTGTGTGTAAATGACTCCTTACAATTGACATTTGAACACTGATAGCCTCAGGAAATAGGAGTGATTTTCTGTATTTTCAGCAGCCTTACTCTTTGCTAAGCTCAGAAGCCCATTTCCCCTCTTGCTGAAGATGATGAGTGTTCTGACAAAGACTGCTGGGGGTTCAAGGAAAACAGCTGGAATAAATGTATATAGCCCCAGTCTGGAAATGTGGGGATAGTTTTCTTTTTGAGTGTCAAGAGCTGGCCACGTGATAGTTGTTCAGGGACTTCACTCCTCTCTGTTCCAGCACCTGTGCTGTGGCTGTAGCAGGCTGTAGACTTTTCAAGGTCCTAAATAGCACTGCTTGCTTGTGCAATTGTGCGTATCCTGAATCTGAGATTTCTAGTGTATCTGAATTTATACCCTTCCTAGTGAAAGCATCACAAATAAGCATCCTGTAGAGACCTGGCACATTATGGATGGAAAAGCAAATGAGAACACAGCCAAGCTTAGAATGTAAAAATTTATTATATAATACTTGGTGCTTATACAGCAAGAAATAAAAGATAACTTTCCTTTGCATGTTTGTCTCATAGCATTTTTCCCTTTATATTATCTTATAAAAAATTTTAATCAAACTCCCAGGATAGTAGGACAGTTGATATTTTGAAAATTAATGTTTAATATTTCAATTTGTTCTGTGTTCTGAATTTATTTGTGAGCTACGAAACATAAAAAGAAAGAAGGAGTGTAAAGATTATTAAAGCTGAAAGAATTCCAAAATTGCTTCCCTTTAGAGCTTGTGCCTTTTAGCTGTGGATCTTTTTTTCTTTTCCTTTCTCTAAGATGAGTAGTCATTTAAATTTTCAGAGTTTTACAAGTCTGAGTAATTCAGCATTGTCTGCATCAAGCCACATGGAAATGTGGTGTGCCCCCCCCCCCTTCCTTCCCCCTAACTGTCTTATTGAAATGAGAAAAATCTAAAAAAAAAAAAATTGTCAGTCAATAATAATAATAAAAAGCCTGTGGTTATTTTGCAAGCTTTTGTGCCACGATAGGTCCAACAGTGTCCTTCACTATTTTTTGTGTACTTGCTTTCTAGTATAGAATTACAGTGGGCAAAGACCCAAGTTATGTTGAACATTTACATTAATAATTTAGCAAATAATACCATTATATTGCTTTTGAACTCTAGCGACATGGTTTGTTTAAAGTCTTTCCCAAAACCTGTTTAACACTATGATGGTGTCCCTCAGGTTTTATTGTAAAGGGAGCAGCACTTGAGCTGTATGAAGTATTCAGTTAATGTGGATAGGGAGGAGAAGAATCTCTTTCTGAAGTTACTAGAAAGGAACATATTATCAGAGATATAATGTAATTCTGAGATCAATAGTTGCAGTGCTAATAAAAAGGAATTTATCACTTGTGTTTGTTGTATAGTGCCTTGTCTTTAAAGACCATAGGACCACATCAGTGACGATGGTGGTACCATCAGCGTGGTTTAGAGAGAAAAACAACTGAATGCGTGTCTGAAGTGAATGGAGGGTTTTGAATAAAACACTGATTTGAATAAAAAATGGTGAATATTTCTTATTACTTTGCTGTACGTCCTGGTACTGGCAAGTCTCTTGTCTCCTCAGAAGTATTTTAGATACAAATGCAATCAATTTTCAGTCTCTCCTGAGGTGATTTCTGTAAGATTGTGTATCTAGTTTGGTAAAGCTGCGGGTGTTTCACTCTTAGGCTTAGAAAAGTGACGACTGCTGTGAGAATGACATGATGTTACTGATGTCTTGTAGCTTCCTGCCTTTTCCTACAGTCACAGCAGGTACTTAGGCTGGACCATTTTCAGAAGAGAGTCCAAAATATATAATGGGGAAAGGTTAAAAAAAAATGAATCAAACAAACAAAAAACCCCCAAACCAAACCCCACCATCCTTTCTACTTGTCTGGCTTATTTTTCAGCTATCATCATGTTATGGAGAGACATCAAAATTAGAAGACGTCTCACATTTAGGGGGTACCTCCAACCTGGAAATAATGCAATAAGAGATGGGCTCCAGGGCATCAGTGTTCACTTACTTTGTCTTATTTCTTGTTTGCTTGTTTCTGCCCTGTGCATCACCATGGGGTTTAGGGCTGTGCATGAAGCAAACATGGACTCGCCATGGAACAGCTTTATGTGTCCCTCCTTTCCTGAACCACGTATAAGATTCCTGTTACAGAAAGAGTAGCTGCTTTTTATTTCTGGGTACATAGCGTACTTGGAGCTATCTGGCATCAATATACATTGTTCAGACTATATATAATGGCAAGCAACCAGCACATACGTAATCGTAAGATCAAAGAGACTTGGAAAGCAGCAGAAAAGGAGCTGCTTCCTCATTAAACGTAGAGATAAGGACACAGGCAGAAGTTGAAATAATTTTTTTCATTAGGGAAGAAAATTATTGCGGCCAGAGGGTCCCAACTTCTTGCCAAATACTGCCAGGCTTTAAAGCGCTCGCAGGGCTTGTGTTCTGCGCACTTATTGAATTCATAATGCGCCTTCCGTGGGGAAGATAATCTCTGTGAGAGGGGGACAACGTGACTCAGAAACAAGGCAGTTCTGGTCTTGGGAGAGCTGGGAGAAAGAACATTGTGAGCTCTGTGACCAAGTCGTTGTGTGAGTCTTGGCAAGTTAATTCTCCTCTTTGTTTCTCTGTGCTTTGCCTAACTAGGCAGAGCAGGCAGGACCAGTTCCTGGCACAGTGAATGTTTTTTACTGTACATTTATGTAGTGTCTGGTACAGCATATCCCTTGCTGTAAAAGGCCTCACTGCCAGAGATAACGTGTGTTGGAAGCTGTGCAAAACACTGAATGCTGAAAACCCTCAGGAAAAGCAGAATCAAGCTATGCTAGCCCACCACATGTTAGCTCTGTGCCTGCTTCCTTGACTTCTCTGCCTTGGACCAGTTTAGGGGGTTTTAATTTCTCTCTATGATAATTGCTCTTCCTTTTCTTACAGGTGTTCCTTATGAGTACGAGTTCCACTTTGGTTTGGAGGTTGAGCTACAGCCTGCACTTGTATGCCTAGGTCTGAGAAAACAAGGCAGAAACAGCAGTTGAGGATGTTATCACAGTCCAGTAAAAAAAAAAAAAAAAGAAAAAATAGGTATAAATAAAAAAAAAAAAAAAAAAAAAAAAAAGGTATGCTAGACTCCACATATTAGGCAAATTTTTTAAGCCAGCAGAATGTGCATTATTTAATAACAGGTATTAATATTGTATGGGATAGCAAGCAGTTTCAAACAGGCCTTTCTGGACAAGTTGGAGTATGACACAGCTTTGTCAATCAGAAACTCAACAGTTAAAGTACAAAAAAAAGTGATTAAAATTCAATTTCAAAACTTCCATCTTTTGAGTGTTGCTCACTAAATGGCAAAGGTTTATGGTGGTTAACTGTAGCAGAGAGGGGCAATGGGATAACTAAACAAATGGTGTAAAGAATGTGCAACATTTTCTGTGACTGAAGATTCTAATTCTGAAATATTTACCTGAGAGAATAGATGTGTGTTTTTCATCATTTTTTTGATTACCCAAGAGAATGGAATTGTGGTTAAGCAATATTAAAAAAATGCATATTATGTACCTAATAGGCCAGCACTGTTGAATACACGTAATTATATTTCCATAACTTTTTTCCTGAGTTCAGGATGTTAATAACTTCTGAATAATTAAGGATTTTGGCTATTGTCTCTTGAAGGAAGCAGAAGATTTGTTAATGGCAGATGGAGAACTCAAACTGCACTCCTAGAAGAGTCTTTGGCTTCCTTTTTTACGGAAGAATTAATTCTTGTATTATCTAGGACCTGTACACACTACCTTGTGTCTGTTTTCCCCTTTTGAGGGCAGTCAGCACTGTTGGTAGCTATTTTGGGAATATTCAAAGGGAGGTCTCCAAAGCTGAGCAGATGTTACATTAATTTAGGAAAACAGTTTAGGGTTAATCGCACACAGAAATTTGGACCTAGGCATATGGAGAAGTCCATATGATATTATTTCTGTATCATCTTCGATGCTTACATTGTCTGTATGCAAGTGTGATCTCCTCCAAGCCAGCTCTCTTTCCGCAATTATTAAAACAATGGCAACATAGAGCTAAGTTTTTTATTGCAGGCTATGTTGTCTAAACACAACAAAAAAGCTGAAGTCTAATCATAATCTAAGCTCTATGAGAATGTATTACTGAACACAATGGAAACTCTCATTCCCCCTCTTCCCCCAAAGTAAAACTTTTAAAACTTGCAACTTGCCAAATTCAAATTATCAGGTTTCCCATATTAAGATAACATTTGCATGAAGTTCAGCACACTTTCAGTAATATTTAAATGGACTAATGATAGTGATAAAGCTTCATAGTTTTTGTGGACCATAAGGGTACTGATTATCTAATGTAGTAACCAGTATGCTAAATCCGGGACCTTTTTTCTGCTACACTGGTTAGAAAAGGTAAGNTTTTGGATGAAAGCACAAAAAGAGTGCCTCAAAATCAACCAGATTATTTTTCAGAATGAAGTTTAAGTTAATTTGTACCTTTCTGGTATATCCCTTTCCTGTTTTTAACTTTAGAAGGGTCTAAATTTCATATAGGCATTTGTTTCTGGAAGCTGTAATAGAGGTAAATTCCCCTATGTTGTAAAACTAGAAAACTGAGCGGTGGTAAAACCCACTGTCTGTCCTGTATATCAACACAGATGAAATACTGACTTTCCCTTAACTCAGAAGTGAAGATAAATGAAGTGAGGAAAAGAGTAAGTTCTCTGTAATCTTTCAAGACTCTTGGTTTCCTTTGTAACTAGAACTCCATGAAATGTTTGA
>VZTO01021689.1:0-28650 GCA_013400615.1 Syrrhaptes paradoxus
AGAGAGAGGAGGGCCAAGGGAAGAGCTGAGAGGAGAAGCAGCTCTCTTGAGATACTATTCGTGTGGATGAAACACTTAGATGCACATGACACATCTGTCCCCCTTCTCATCACAAAACTCAGCATTACCACCGTAAAAGTTAACCTCTGGCCAGGTTTTCCCCACACTTACTGAACCTCACCCTCTTCTCTCTCTCTTTCATGCCTGTAAGACAGACCCANAGAGCTGAGAGGAGAAGCAGCTCTCTTGAGATACTATTCGTGTGGATGAAACACTTAGATGCACATGACACATCTGTCCCCCTTCTCATCACAAAACTCAGCATTACCACCGTAAAAGTTAACCTCTGGCCAGGTTTTCCCCACACTTACTGAACCTCACCCTCTTCTCTCTCTCTTTCATGCCTGTAAGACAGACCCATGAGAGTGCTCACCAAACAGTCCCATCTAAACCCAAGAGTTTCTCCTGGACAGGATCCTGAGCATGAGACAGGAGCGTGCATAGATGACACCACTAGGTGTCTAGTCCACATAGCTGTCACAGTGTCACACTGTAGGCATCTTTTTTAGAAGTGACTCATTTCAAAACACTGGTGATAGCACAAAGACACCTACACAAGTACAAATTGTTGTCTTCTGACAGCAATGCAAAAGCAGGCAAACATGGAGACAAGGGGAAGCCAAAGAAGGGCCTGGTTGGCAGCCAGGGCATGTCATCTCCTGAGCAGGGTAGTGCCAAGGGACATTTTGGGGAGGGGGGAGGATGTGACAGGGAGAGAAAGAGCAGAAATAGCCACCCTTAGGGAGACAGCAATAAATCCAGTGAGAAATTGCCAAATTCAGACATGTAAGCTACCTTTAACAGGCCTCCAGGACCTCCCTGTACTGAGCTACTCTGAGAGCATCAGCTGTGAACTAATCCCATCTGAAAATATCTTAGAAAAAATTTGATTTCTTCATTTTTTTCACTCCATTAAACATCCTATTCAAAATCCATTCTTCCCAAAACCTCCTCATTTCTATGGTCAATGGCTACATTTTTTAAGTAAAATTTGTACAATCTGGTCCAGTAATTCCATGGTTTTCAACTAAAGGAGCTATAATAATAACTTAAAATAGAAATTCTGTCTTCAAAAGGCTTCTATATTGTCAGGGTTATACTAAGCAGTCTTGTCTCTATAATTTAATGGTTCACAGCTATGTGAAGTACTGTACACAAACAAGGCTGAGTTTTTTCATTCCTTTGCAAAAAGCAATGATTCACGTAAGCATTTTTGTTGAAAAAAATTACATGGCATATTACAGTTGAACTAAAAACTTATAAATGTAAGACAATAAATCTTTACATGGCTTACTACTTGCCTTTACAGTGTGCTGAAGTACAGCAATTATTTAACTGCTAGTAGAGCCACCATAAAATATTTCTCTACATTTCTTAACCTGCAGTTGCAGTCATTACAGCTTTCTCCAACTCAGGATGAATTTGTTGCTATAGTTGTAGCAGCTTTAGTTTGCATAAAACAGTGACTATTCTTTTGGTTACAGGAATGGACTCGTTCCCCACAGTAGCTTCAGAAAAGTTCCTAAAAGGCACTTCTCCATATGGAAGTTTCAGATCCACTGTGAGTTATCCCATGTGCATATGATGGCATCTGTTCTTCTGTCCACATCCACAGAAAGTCTTTGGGCCAACCAGTATTCAACTCAGCCACTGGCCACCTCACCTCCACCAGCCCCTCAGCCCTTCAATTTCCAGCACATAGCACCCGAGTGCCCCAGCCCTGGCAGAGGGTATTTGTGTTGGACAATTGGCTATGTTATGAATTATTCGAGTCCGAAGCAGACTTAAAGTTCGAATTAAAATTTATTAGCGAATCGAGGAAGGCAAACAGGCCCTTGGAGCACTGGGAGTCACCACTCCACCAAAACGCACACAGAGTGCACCACTGACCCGCTTTTATAGCCTCAGTGTTACATAACAGGGTTTAACCAATCAGCGAGACGATCAAAAAATCACCAATCAATAGATGACACCATGTGGCACCACTTCAGTTCTGATCCGAAATTGGTCAAAACTGACCAATCAGCAGTGTTATTTAAGGTCCAATCAGTGTCCAGAGTTAATGTCCAATCAGTGTCCAGAGTTAATGTCCAATCAGTGTCCAGAGTTAAGGTCCAGTCAGGGTTCCGTGTTAATGTCCAATCAAAGTGTGACTTTTCAATCCCTGCCGATGCTCTCGAGCTCATGCTTCTTTTCTTCCAGATTGTTCTTTGGCTCTTGCTCTTTGTCTAGGGGTTTAGTTTAGTGGCTCGGTCTAGGGGCTGCTGTAATATTCTTCATTTGCTTTTCTCAGGCTCGCTCAATAACAGATAAGTAACAATAACAACAATAACAAGTGAACTATAAAACATAAAACAACTCTTAACAATCTCATTTCAATTATACAAGGACCCTTAAACTAATTAATACTTAACAATTAACCTCTGACAATGGCAACATTGTCTCGTACTGACACGAATCAGTTTCACGTATATCACACTAGAGCCTCCTACAGAGACCTTCTGCCGGGCAGGGCTGCAGGGCAGACAGGCTAGTACAGCACAGTGAAAGTGCTGCACATCTCATTGACCACAAACAGAGTCTACAGCTGGTTGCAGGTTTGCAGAGGGAAATGGTACACCAGCAAAATAGAAGTGCAGAAGCCTGCCAGCTGATGCTGACAACAAAATGCTACTAGATATCCACTCACAGCAGTGTCAGGTGAAGGCTCTGGGGGAAAACAGAAAGCAAACAGCAACAAGGATCATGTTGAATCATTTGCCTTACTCCAAAAACCAGAGATGGTTCCCAAAATATAATTGAACAAATGTGATTTTTTTCCATCAGCAAACATCGATTCAGCCAGCATAAAATTGTGAAGGTACTAAACATACATACTGAGGGAAGAAGAGTAAAGTATTTTAACATATGATGTTTCAGTTCACACAGAACTGAATTCTAAATTGTTTTGAACTTTGTATATTTAATTTTATGCAGCACCTAAGTAGAGTCCTCCAGCAGTCATTTCTACTGAGATGAATCCCAGCACTACTGGGATTTTGGATTTAGTATCTTTCTGTACATAATTGCAGGAAGCTTGACACTTTGATGCAGAACTAATTTATAAACATATTCTGCGTGCATATCTTGTGATTGAAATAAATTATTAATGTGCTTTGCAAGTTGATGGAGAAATCTGTATTACCAGACTAATTGTTGCAAGCAGCAAGTTAAACAAAGTAGAGAAATAAATTGGTGTCTCCTTGGCCTACGATCAAGGCATAAGAATATTACTTTTGCTCCCTTTACACTGCACAGATATTTCATAAGTACAGCCAAAATTGTAAAATGCTTTGAAGGAGCTGTGATCTTCCATTTTTAAGCCATTAACTTTCAAAAAACGTTGCTTTAACTGTACCCTTTTTTGTATTATTCTGAGAGGATGCAATTCGTCTGTAGAGGCAAAGTTCGAACACCCCTTTTAAGAACATAGTTGAGGGCAACCACAATATATTCCTTTATAATGGCCAAAACATAGCCTATTGTTAGCAACAATTCAAGATTTATTAATGGTGTGAGAGAGGTCAAAGGTTAAATTTTAGCAACACTTAATCAGTAACCAATTTAAAGATTAACAAGGTGATGCAGTAAAATATGTTATGACTGAAATAGCAACTTAATTACAGATTCAAAATTACAAGATTCACACTAACTTATTACAAGGATCCTAAGTAAATATATATGTATATATGTATAAACACAATACACACAAACACAGTCAGAAATATTTGGGTCCCATGAAATTACCTATAGGTAGATAGGTGAAAAAAGGAGACTAGCTTGTAGGTAAAAGTTCCCTCTTCTTTCTTGAAGAAAATTTTAAAGTAAATACTCACAATGCATCACCATTCCTCAGCAGGCAATAATTAATCCTCAAGAAGTCGAACTTCACCCTGACCTTTTGTTGACTTTGCTGGCAGATGGTCCTTAAACCTCTTTGGTTTAAGGAGGCTGTGCCTGAGAGGAGTCCCAGCTCAGGGGAGATGCTGGTCACAGCCTGCTGTGATCCAGCAGAGCTCAATGGGTCACGCCTAGGGTCACTGTTTATAGGGTCTGAGCTAACTGAGTTTTGTCAGGTATTTTTCCACTTCGGCCCAACTTGGATGATGATATATTCTGGTGCTTTCTACTCACCCCCTTTGGGTTCCAACCCAAGTACAGATGTACCAGCTTGTTTTGGCCCAGGTGCAGATGTACTAGGTTGTCTGGAGTTGGTTGACTTATTACCATTTCCAGTAATGGAGAAAGCAGGAGTCAGGTACATTAAGGAGGTACCTCAATGCTTCGTTTCACCACCTTCACAATGGGGAAAGCAGGAGCCAGATACATTAAAGGGGCACCTTCATGCTTGGGTTCACCACCTTCACAATTCAGTCCTGACTCACCCTAGGTTTGTACGTGGTCCAGGAGGAGAGGAATTGCACCAAGCACTGAGCAACTTGGAAAGGGAGGCGGGGTGGAAGTTGCAACACCACACCTATACATCCTGAGCAGAAACTTGCCTTAATCCTAGTAAACCCTATTTTAGGAAGAAGGCCGTTAACATTACTAAATCAGCATGCCATTAGGAGAAACATCAGCAGCACAAGAACAGTGGTGACATTATTCATTAGCTGGTCCCAAAATGAAAACAGAACCACAGCGTCTCTATTCCCTGGTCTTCCATATTACTTAATGGGGCACCATCAAGGTCTAGGAATCGATTTTCAAGTAGGATCAGTTCCCCTGCACAGCCCTGAGACAAACAGCAGCATTTGTCCCAGCAACACACTTAGGAAAGAACAGGACAGGTCCCTGGAAATTCTGCCTCAACCTCTCTTCTTGATTTTCCAGCTCTACTCCCTTCAGTATGGGAAAATGACTCCTCAAGGAATACCATCTAAAAGGAGACAACTCACCTTGCTAGGGAGTCCAGGGCTGCAGGCAGCTCTCTGCTGAAGCAAAGCGAACTGCTTGGCGTGCTCGCTCCCCTGAGGAGCAGGGTCCTGGCTCAACTCAGGAGCTCTCTGGCTGCCTTGTGCCAGTCAGGCTGCTGGCCTCTCATCCCATGTCCCCATGCCCATCACGTACTGATAGCTAAGAGTGTTTTATCCAGTTCCCATGAACTAGAGGTCTCAGACCAGACCTTGTATAGTTTATACTACTACTATGACAAAATAACTTTCTGGGAGGTAGGTAATATCCAAATCAGTGTCTGAAAGCCAGTCAGAGCATCTTTGACTTCCCACAGGGCAAGCAGTGAACACCTCCACCATCTCTAATCAACCAGCTACATCTTGTATGGACATTTCCTCTAAATTTGTGTGGTGCATGCATGAACATTTCCACACTGCTGAGTAAAACAGCAACAGGCTGTGCTTTGCAGCACAAAACCCCAGTTACCATCCCAAAACAGGCCACATCAGATGTACCCTCAGCTGGTTGCAGAAACACCCTCATGGCTGTGGAGAGGAGTGTAGTGGCTCCAAGAGGGCAACACCAAGCAGGGAAGGAAGGAGGCACTGGTGTCTGCTTGCCTGAAGTGAGGAGATATTGCTCCAGCTCAGATGTCTCTTGCCACCCCAGAAAGCAGCAGCACATGTCTGCTTCCACAGAGCCACATGGCTTACCAGAATGAAGCTCTCACCACCACCTTGATGTGGCCAGACACTTTCAGCCCAGCCCAGAGGGCCCTTGGCTCATGGTCCCTGTCACCACTGCAGCCAGATGGACCCGGGGAAGCCAGGGGCAGCTTGCCCACAGCAACCCCACATATGGCCCTCAGAGGACACCTTCTTCACCTCCAGTCCCTCTCCACCACCCTGCCTCTTAATCAACCCCTTTTATTCTTCCTGCCCCTGCCAGCAGCCTCTACTCATCCCCCTGCCCTTCGGAGGGTCTGCTGCCCTTCCTGCCTTGCCTCTGCCCCATGCCTCTCCTCCAGGTGTGGCTGAGGAGCCCCCAGACAAATTGTTTTGGGGATAAACCCATTTCCCCAACTCCGGGTGCCACACTGTGAAAATACTGCCCTGAGAGGTGCAAAGCAGTCCTCCTGTTATTTATGGAGCTTTAGGATTAGGAACAGCAACTCTGTCCAAAGGATGCTGCCAGGATGTGTGATGCTCCAAAGAGACAAATGCTTTACTGGGGACACAGAGGAGGTGGCACAGAAACAGGAGGTTCCTCCTGGATCCTCTCTATGGGAAGTTCACATTCCAGGCAGTGTATCCAGGCCATTCCCCAACCACTGTGCAGGAGCACATTTCAAAAATTTAAGTGGCCTCTGTGGGTCCGGGGATGCAAAGCACCAAGCAAGTGTAGCTTGGCATAGTTACAATGGGTATGTTGAGCTGCCCTAGATGGTTGACATGTACAATGATACCACCTCCCTGTCTGTCTCCCCATGACCTAGGGGCTGCCATACTGCCACACCACCTTTCCAGAATCACCACATCCCCATCTGGGATAGCTGAAGAGGACCTGGGAAGGAGCTGCAAACCACAGTTGAGGCCATGTGTTAGCCTACCTGAGCTGAGAGCAGAATGGCTGTGCTGCTTCTATGATCTGCCATTGTCTTCAAACTTAGTTTCAAGCTCCCTGTGTTGCATTTATGACCAAAGTCCTATAACTATTTTCTCCAGAAAGTACAATCTTAAACAGCCATCAGAGACAGAGGAAGTCAGATCAGACTGATCCAATTGTACGCATGAAGTCACCCTGCCTCCCGTCTATTCATAGCAGAGCACACTTCTCTTTATGAAGATGGAGGATGCTTTAGGAGCTGTGTGCTGGCTAGCCAGATGAAGTGGTAGAGGAAAGACAGCAGTGTGAGGGCAGTCCCTTGAGAAAGAAGTTCCTAAGGGACTCTGGAGTCCAGCTGATACCATCTTTTTCCAAGTTGTGTAATAGCTCTAATGTCTTTCCTACACAGTAAGAATATCTGATCCTATGACACTGATCATCTTCAAACTGTTCTTAGTCTACTTGGGATATGTTATAGACAACACAGAGCTGCCACTGACTCTTTGAAGAGGCAATACCACAAAGACTAGAGCAGATGTAGGATCCTAGAGGATTTTCTGCCATATATTGTCGATAATATAGAAATAAAAGCTGATTGAGATGAAACATCTGAGCTTCTTATGTGTCTCCTGTTGATGAGAGCCACTATTAAATGGTGAAACAGCAAAAATAAAATTTGTCTTGTTAATTAAGTCAACAGTTTTCCATCATTAACTTAGTGTCTGTTACAGTATCCTCAGAAGAGAAGCATGGGAGGGATTTTGGCAGTTAATCAAATTATATCCAGAAGGGTTGATTTGGTAATCAACTTCTCTTTGAGGACTAGTCTTAAATTTGTTTGATGTTTGTTAAAGTGTAGATAGCCAGTAAATTAAAAAAAAATATAGACAGTTGAGACTGAGTGCAGCATGCTTTGTTGATCTTCAGACATGCATGAGGAAGTTTTGTCTCACATAGTGAAACAACCATTTATTAGCCAAACAAACGTGAGTGTCATTTGGTCTAGCAAAGCAGCATTCTCACCTGCCAGGAAATGACACAGTATTTATTTTAGTTGGTTTTCCCAATCTTTCATCTCTGCAATAATTTAGAAAATCATAGTAGAAATGTTGCCTGCTCAAACATCCTAGGGGAGTAAACCTGAGATTTACCAGCTGAGAAAAACAATGGCATCCGTATCAAGATGTGATACCACAAGGTCTGTCAGCACCAGAGAGTAAACTTTGGATGTGAGGACAAATTGTTGCTCCTGGGTCCTTTCATAGCAAACCAATTAGCTGTGTCAGAGACGACAAATTTAGGGGTCTTTTGGGAACTGTTTTTTGTAAATGACATGGTCAAGATAACAGCAGTTAGGCTTCTTCCACCAAATGCAGGCCTCCAAAACAATCCCGAGGGGTTCTGCACATTCACATGTTCTGTGCCTCGTGACGTGCCTCTGGGGACATCACACATATGCTGTCATGTAGTATGAGCACTACCCCAGAGGTGATTCCGTCTTCCCTGCAGACATCCACCCTGCATCAGCAGCCCACAGTAGCTAAACCATCCGCACAGTCCCAGCAGTGTTGTCAAATGCAGACCTTCCTCCCACAGTGGCTGCAGCTGGTGGCCTACGAGGCCTCCATGACAGAAAGTCTTCTGTGGGGTCAGGGCAATGACGCCCCAGAGGGAATGGCTGACCTCCTCTGTCCAGGCAAAGGCCCCAGGAGAGGCAATGCTGCTGCAGGATGGCAGGAACACTTCCCAACAGAACACTTCAGAGCCTTTACATCCACATTGTGTACTAACCCCTCTGTTGTTCATCCAGATGTGTAGTGTTATCTGGGGCCAAAATGGCCATCTGTTGATGGGGAGGTGGCCATAAATGATGGCCAGGGCTGTCCCTCAGGACACACTGGTCCATCACTTGGTAGCTATTAGTCTCCTCCAGGTTAGGAAAAAACAGTGCCTTGAGGGTGGTGAGGTACATCAACCTTATGGAACCAACCTTGTGGCAACATGCCTGTTCCTAGCACAGAGGCTCAGCAACAGGCTTGGGAAGTTGGTAGTGTTTCCTGGGAAGAATAGCTAACACACATTTTTCTTTGATGCAGGCAGGGGACAGGCTTGGGCAATGCAGACAGGAGATGCTCCTCTTAAAGCAAGGAGTGAGACCCACTCTCCAGAGAAGAAGGCTTGTTAAAGCCTTGGTGACAGCTCCACTGTGCTGTTTTGGGGGGCTTTATAGCAATATCAAAGAACAAACCTCCTGTAAGGAAGATGATCAAATGATGTCGATTCCAATGACTCAAGTTTTGGAAGCCAGCAGAAGGCTTTGTATTAATTCCTAAACTTTGGAGAGGCAGGAACAGTCAGTTCAGGATCTGTGTGGATTTATAACTGAAAGAGTGCATTTCCAGAAACCCATACCTGAATACAAAAGGAGCAAACCATGAAAACTGAACAGCAAAGGGAGAATTAAAGAGAGTGATGGTTACAGCCAGCATCAGGGCCTGTGCTTCAGGCTCTTTGGAGTTCTGCAGGAGGCTCCAGCCATACCCTATGGCTTCAGTACACCGAGTGCTTTACAGGGATAAAAGACTGCTCCTTACCAAGACATCAAAGAGGAAATGTATACAAAGAATGCTAGAGGGGTTTTAGTGATGTTAATACACTTTATAAAAAGCATTAAAACTTATCCCTAAATCCTACTAGGGGATATATAACAATCTGACTTTACAAGTTAGAATTTTTAGTGTAATTTGGGCACGAAAAATGTGAAAGAAAAATGACTTGAGAAAAACTATCACGGATGACAGGCAGTAAATGCAGTGAACTTTTCACCTCAACAACTTGAAACGATCACAAAAAAATCACACTGGCTCAGGCATTGAAAATTAGGCTAAAGGTTAGTTCTAGTCCATGCAGAGTAGGAAGATAAATTAAATACATCTCCTTGCTGTATCTGTGTTAATTAGTAATTAAGTTTTGATAGAAGGTTTGTGCCTTGATATTGAAATCTCCTCTGTGTTCAGCTGTCTGTGCTCAGGTCCCAGCCTGCCCATACAGAAAATATTTTTCTTCCTTGCAACTTGTCATCTGGGATTTGGATGCTATTTTTGTCTAAACACCTGATGGTTCTTCTCCAACACTTAAAAAAAATCTGGAAATCACAATACACAACTCTTTTAAGTTTATAACAATTATACTAGTTATGTATCACTTTCATGCAATCTTTGCAATAGTTTTTAACTGGTTTTAACTGATGTCGCCCACAATTAACACGTTCAGCAAAGTTCTTTCATAAATCAGTTCTTGTCGGGGGGTCATCAAAATATTCTAGGTAAATAATTTTAGTGAATCAAAATCACTATGAACACTGATATTTCCCAAAACCTTCTAACTCTAGAAACTTGGAAATGTTACTTCCTTGATTAATACTAAAGTGCTTAGAGTAGAGGTCCTGAACAACAACATTATTGTCTTAACTTGAGCTGCAACATCACTTCTTTTCTGTCTGACTCATTTTTCTTTTCCCCTCACCCCCTAGAGCATTGCAGGATGTTTGATGTTTGGATGTAATTATGGCTTCCACATTAGAGACAGTCTTAAAAACTGTTAAACTGAAATAAAAGATTTTTTTCTTGCAAGACCATTTCACAAACTCTCAAGTGGGAGCAGACAAGAGGAGAATGAGGTTATAGGGAGAGGGAAGTTCTTGACCTATTAAAATGCATTTGCGGGTGTTTTGACAAGCAAAATATTCCCAGATGATACTGGGGAACAAGACAGACTTCCAGTTACAGAATGAGTTTTGTAAGACAGAAACATACAATGACACCTGCTTGCGTAACCACAGGGAAAATACCCACCCATACCCCAAAGCTGCCAATTAATTTAAACAAAAATCTTGTGGCTAACACATATGAACAAGCATTAAATCCCTAACTTTTGAGCTGCAGGACAGTTCTTTACCAGCTAAATTATCTCCCAGTTTCTACTTCTATCTGCACAAGCATTAGACATCCCAGCTTATCTCAGCTGTTCCTTTCTCCACAAACGCAGTCCTTGCTCTCTCTCTCTACCGAAATGGAAATGAAAACTCTCTCTTGAATGCCCCTGCTTTCTCCACCTCTAACTGAAGCTCTTTGTATGGCTTGTCAGACCTAACTCCAGAAGAACTCTCCTCCACAAGAAAATCTTTCACCATAAGTGAAGTGTCATTGGTCAGGAGCCTTTTACTTCTAATGGTACACCAAAGTCATCATAACTGTTCTAGATAGAAAGATCTAGGGTCTGGCAAAGGAAATCCTCGAGGAAGAGGGCTGTGCATTGAGCTGGATATTTTAGAACAATAGAGTTCTGCAATGCTGCGTTGCTTATTCTGCAGCTGTAGCAGCTGGTTTGTTCAATTCTGAGCTATAGCTACTGAATTAATTAGTCTTTGTTCTCTAGAATTTTACAGCATAAAATTCACTGAGTCCTTTTACACGTGAAGCTTGTGCAACTAAGTTCTTAAGTTCCCTCTCTCATGACTTGCTTTCATGTCTCTGGTCACAAACTGCTTTGCCAAACTATGAAGGGCAGAGAGATGCTGGGTGGAAAAAGATAAGCAATTCTTATGGCAATTTCTGTACAAATTGAATTTTCCCAAGAGATATTTCCATTAGCTCATTTCAGAGGTGCAAGAGCTCTTATGAACTCTGAAAATACGTTCCCACAGCAGTGCTTGGACAAGCATCCTTGTTCTCATCCTACTATTTCTGATCAATGAGAGGGTCTCCTAGCTGACTGGGTCTTTTCATTCGCTGTTTTTTTTTTTTTTCCCTGTGTCACCTACTCATAGCTCTGCTGTGAAGACAAACAACTATCTCTGAGAGATCCTTGTTTGCTTTTTGCTTTTATGGAAAAGCCATTTCCACTATGTAAACACAAGGCTGCAATTTCCCACACAAACAACAGCTTTCAAAATGAGAAAAACAGAGCACACTAGGTAGAGTATTCTCCTGCATCCGTACTGCATCTAATTAGAGCCTCAGGTCTCTGTTCCACACTACTTTTACCGTGGTGTAAGCATCATGCAGACCTGAAGGGAGGCTGTTTTAGAAGCCTGGGCTTTCTAAGTCAGAGAGTACCTACAGCTACTACTGAGGCTGTCCCTTGTCACACTGCAGCAAAAAAAGGATGTGATATATAGTTGTTTGTAAGCTCTGCAGCCAGCTAAGAGCATGCACAGCTCTCTGGGGATTATTAAGGTAAATCCATAACATCTCACCACCTGATTATAAGGTCAGGTTAAAAGGAATAATTAAACAAATGTGACTTGCAGTAATGGACTACACTGTCCAAGCTAGCTTGTGCATCATCAGAAGCCTGTTTATACTGTCATAAAATCACCTCTGAAATGGGTCCAGGTCTTGTGGTTATGCTGAGGGTTTGTTTACTTAGTTATTATAATGCTGTTAAAGTGATATTTTTTCCAGAGGTTCATGCTAAGCACTCTTTCTCTTTTCTTTTTCTTTTTTTATTTTTTTAACCCAGCACCAAACTCATACTCCCACCCTTCTTTTCAGACCTTTACCAGCTCCCCAGTGCTCTGTACATCAATTTCAGAGCCCCTGCTTCGACAATTTGTCACATAGTAGCGTACTTCTATGGCAGTGAACTTGCTGCCTTCTACAAACCATATTTTCTATACTAGTCTCTTCACTTCCAGCTCAAAAGATATTCACTTCTTTTCATGCTGCCTTACAATTCTGGAATGCCCACCCTAAATCTGTCCTAGCTATATGGGTCTACAGCTGTTCCTAATCTTCCGCTGTTTTCTCAAATTAAATGATTAGGCTGGTTTCAATGCAATTGCAAGCTAGTAAAAACTTTGTCATATAATAGTCATCCTCTCCTCTGGTCCTTCAGACACATTTGGACACAAATCAAATCAGAAATCTTGATCATTTATACTGTAAGGGCACCCTTACAGGTGATCCAAAACTGTTACCTTCACAGTAAGGTATATAGGGTAAACAGCTGTGGATTCTGTAATTTTTGAAAAGATATTTTAAGCCTTATCTTGCTATCCCTTGGTTAAAGTGGAAGAAAGAAGTTTCTGAAAGAATATATGTAGCCTATTAAAAATAATGTTGATAAAGCTGAAGATGAGACATAGACAAGGACTGTCAGGTTGGTGAAGTTCATTGTGGAGTTACTAACAAGACACAGTGAGCTTCCATTTTCTTAATCAGAGTCTGAAGACTCCTCTTCCAGATGTCCAGTTAAAAATGATACAGAGAGTGCTATTTTGGATCTTCTCGGACTCTGTAGTAAACACAGTATGAATATCTTCTAACAGTGAATACAAGAAATAGACAAATAAATAATATGCAATATGCATATTATTGCCTATAAATAATGTACATAAATAATGCATATGCAGAGAAATAATGTGCATGCACATAAACAATATGCAGTGAATTACAACTAAAACTGAAAAGCACCTGCGGAGCTCAGTGCAATCACTGTGCATTCTGTGAAGCTCTAGAGATCTCTGAAACCTAAAGAAGTCTACTTCTGACGCTTTGCCTGGGATACTGTGATGGCTCGGACCTAAGGTGAGCATAAACATGAGTCCCTGGATTGTTTTAAAGTGGCTTGTGTGTGGGTTCAGTTCTTACACCTGTTTCCACAAAGATCTCAATTCCTTCTGGAGGATCCAGGAGAGGATGCCCCACTCCACACCAGCTCCCAATCCAGCGTGGACACTGGACCTCAAGCAGGCTCATAGATCACACACCACGGGACCTGGCAAACAGGTCTTGCTGGACCTGCAGCCAGCCCAGGAACCACTGACCATTCAGACTCCCTGCAGAGGTGGCAGCCAGGGTTGCTCTTAGAGGGAAGGAGTTTGAGGGGAAATAAAAAAAGATGTCTCAGATTCCACTTCTGAGAAAACTAATTAAATGATCTGTCTTGTCTAGATGAGATGGCATGTTCCTTGGCACAGCTGCTCTTTTTAACACTGATTGCTAAGGCAATGAGGTGTGGGGGATCACATTGCAAGTATCTTTCTACCTGTTTGTCTCCCCGATTAAGCCTGGGACAATTATGGCAAGTTCGGCAGGGGAATAGAGACCCCAAAGATAGTACCCTCCTCTACATTTCCTGTCAATAGGTAGCTAGATATTTAAAGCAGTCTGCATGGTAAATAGCTGAGACTCTATGAGAAACAATCCATCTAGGGGGGGAGACGCTATGCCTGACCAAGCACAGAGGAATACTCTTAGGGCCTCATTTGCTAAACACACTGGAGAATCTGAATGCAGCACACGCATCAACAGGAAGCTAGGCTTCCTGCTGTGTGGGTGTGAAACCAACTATCTGCATACGGAGCATACAATACAGAGCCTGATCTCTTCAGAGACCTTGCCTGACAATGATGTAAGCAAAAAAACAAAGAAAGAACCAGGCCAGACTAGTCTGTTGAATAGAGCTGATCTGGGTCTAGCCATGACCCCTACCATTTCAGGAAATTCTCTGGGATGTTGTAAACAAGTACACTTTATAAGCTACCTCTTAATCTCCAGTAACATGATCTGCTTTAAGTCTCTCTCCAGCATCTAACTAATATCTGTATTTCTTCCTGCATCATTTGGAGGTTAGAGGGTGCTAAGTTAAATGCTGTAGCAAGTCTCTTCTGATAGCAAGTCCCTTTAGTTTCAGCTCCATACCAAGGACTTCACCACTGACCATGAAAATTTTCATGGCCACATTTACATGTGGGTGATGAATCTTCATCTCAAAGGAGAATGTTTCAATGTTGCAATGTCTCGGTAATAACAGTCAAGTCTGGGATTTTGCTGAGTTTTACAGAGCACTGCAAAAATTCCAGAGACAGTTCAAAAAGAGTAAAATTTTTGTGAATCAAGATGTCTGAAGGGAAGACCACAGAGTGGTATACATTTCTCTTCTCACCCTGAAGCTAAACACAGTTGAGAGGTCCCCATAACTCAAATTGATTGAAATGTAATTATTACACTTTTCTATTTTTTATTGCTCCTTATAATTAATTCATTTGTTTCTCTGTCTTGAGCAACATTACACTAATTAAGGATACATAAGCATGTTATTTTTGAAAGATCTCTAATTATCTTGTGATGTTGGGTTAATAATTCAGGTGACTTGAGTTATGGCTCTAAGCAAGGGTCTTGAGAAATGAATCTCTGATGAATATTCAGACAGGTTCCCTCAAGTTAACCCAGACTGTGACTGCAATAAAAAACTTCCTTACACAATAAGGAAGGGTCAAACATTGCTTTTCACTCAATAAATGGAGACCAAAGAGTAATATCAGTATTTACAACAGACTAAAAACTGCCTTGCATGTTGATTATCTTTTATGTTTTAAAGGGATAAAGGCAATTTTATTCAAGGAATTGAATATCAGCACACTTAAAGGTACCAATATTCACCCATGTGTAACCATCCTAGCCAGCTAACAGGAGAGAAGCCTATCCAGAAAGCAGAAAGCCTGGTAAACTCCCATACAGTGAGTCAGCCAACACACATTTATTTCTATAAACATTAAAAGACTAAGGGACCCTGTCAGAAAGAAAGAGAATTTTAAAATAATAGCAGTAATAAATAATAGCAAAGATAAATACAGCAGTATCCCATTACAATAAACCAATTTGCAGACCAGTGATGAAAAATACCTGAAGATGACACATGCACAACCTTTATATTGATCCTGAGGACTGTGAGTAAGAGAGGGATAAAATTTTCATTATTTTGTCATTTGCCCTTTGTTGTAAAAGGTGAGCTGTTAGGTACTGATAGCAGGTGTGTTTGTATCAAAGGTACCCTGAAAGGAACAGTAACAACAACCTCTATATGCACTCACATACAAGGACAACCTTCATAATATTTGTGGGAATTCATAGTAAATTTTGGAAGCATAGGGAAAAGAGAGAGAATTTCAATGAGGCCATAAAGGTGGACTTTGATAGCCAGCAGATTGTTAGGAGGGGATCTGAATGGTGGTCAGGGAAAGGATTTTGAACATAGGGACTGTTTTGCCAGGCTACAACTACATGAGTCATATTCCACAATCAATATCCCCCATTTCTCCAGCACCTTAGAAAATCACTCAACTGCAATCTCAGGAGAATCATAGAATCAGAGAATGGTTTGGGTTGGGAAGGACCGTAGAGATCATCTAGTTCCAGCCCCCCCGCCATAGGCAGGGACACCTTCCACCAGACCAGGTTGTTCAAAGCCTCATCCAGCCTGGCCCTGAACACCTCCAGGGATGGGGCATCCATGACTTCACCTGTGCCAGTGTCTCACCACACTCAAAGTAAAGAACTTATTTCTAATATCTAGTCTAAATCTGCCCTCTTCAGAATGAAGTGATCTAATTAATCATCACTATATCTGGCATTATTCAGCTGGGAATTAACCTACACATAGTAAATTCTTAGGCTGCTTAAGGTATTTACAGACTTTAAAAAATGTCCAGGAGAAAATGTTAAGGATCCAAGAGATAAGAAAGAGTAAGGCAATAACATGAAGCATTATTACTAAAGCTTTCCATCTTGGTCAATGAAACACAAAGCAAAAAGTAGTGGGGTTCCTTCAGTTTTGCAATTAAGCATTGAAATATGCAAATTCCCAAACTTTGTGAGAAAATGCTGGCTCCCATGAAACTGTGCTACTATAAAGTGGGCAGATAAGAGCTTAGACAGAAAACATAAGAAAAAAATCTCACCGGATGGTAAGCCCATAGGGACAAAAGAGAGTTGATAACTAGCACAGATGAGGTAGAGAATACTCCTGGAAAATGTTATAAAAACCTGGGTATCACAAAGTAATACTCAAAGCAATAATAGAATAGCAAAAAAAGTCACTACCCAAAGACTTCTTTATTTAAAAACAGAAGATAGATAATACCTGCCTAGCTTGTACTGCAGAAAAGAAAACCAAAGATTTTACAGGGTTTTTAATGTGCTCATTCATTTATTCATTTAACAAAATCAAACAATGAGAAGTAGCTCAAGTCCTCTTTAAAAGCAGCTTGGATGGTTCAGATGCCTGAAGAGGGGGGAAACTGGACTAGCTGCTTTCCACATGAGCTGATTTTATTAATAAATGTTGACATAGAGATTCTTGCCAATATGTTTGGCAAATAAAGTGAGTATATCAGGGTTATGTGCAGCCAGATAAACCAGGATTTGTAGTTTGCTGACTTCCTGTGGAGCGCAGCAAGAAGACCCTTGAGAAATACCTAATTTTCAGAAAAAATTAAAAAAAAAAGCTTTCAGGGTATTTTAGGCTCTGTCTACATGACTACTTACCCCATTTTTATGCACCAAGAAGAGGGTGATAAACTGTCTTTGTGGTGTTTGATCCCAGACATTCAATACCGTATTGGTATATGTATAGTGAACACCAAACTCACACTTGCCCAAAGCAGAAAAAAAATCTTTTGACCGAGCAGAACAGGCAGTGAAGTACATGGACTGCAGAAAACAGCATTGTTGAGGTTTTTAATTTCTGCCTTATTTAAGGATTGAAGACTTTCTCTTTCAGAGAGTGATATTATCTTAAATAGATTTAAGTTAATAAAAAGTACTTGGCAGGTTACTCTCTGTCCCCCTTTGGGGCATGTATCTGAACCATCAAAACTCTTGCCACAGTAATATCCTAAACCCTCCCACATGAAAAATAAATGTTGGACCAGACCCAGATCACAGTTTTATGCAAATAATTGCTACTTTTTGTACAACACCCCTGTTCTTCTTGAAAGCAATAACATCCTTGTTAGATTTTAGTTCTGGTTCAATTTACATTTCACTGGAGACCCCCCAGTCATCCACACTACCCACAGTGGTAGTTCACTAGAATCTGGGGTGAACGACACAGTACTCAGCAGGGAAACTTGGTATTCGAGAATTAATCACATTTCATTCCTGCCACCTGAGATTGTCCTCCAGCGACATCCCAGGATGTCTTCTGGTCCCTTGATCTCCTTGCTGTTGGCCAGCATAAAGTCAGCATTACAGGATTTTTTGGAAGTGAAACAAGAACTGTAACCAGTTCAGTTCTGAAATCTAAATGTGACTTACCAATCAAAATATTTACACCACAGAACACTAGTAAAATGTTCCTTTATAAGTCACATTAGGTAGTAATTCAAAGAATGTGAAGCCCTTCTGTGTCTCCATATAATTAATGTGTCTTATATTTTGAGAATGAATAATACGATGTTTTGGAAATAAACTTTTTCAGCAACAAATAAGGATATTCTTTCTGCTCTAACCCACGCATGGAAAACAGGCACAGTCACTGTTATTTTCTTTACTATTCCTGAATAATACTCTATACCTCTTTCAGCAAGGCAACAAAAGTACAGTCTACTGACTTACTGAATTGTCAGTCAAATTTAATATTGTTGATTTCATTTTTCATAATAATTTATTCCATGACACAGATGTTCATTAGTTTCTTCTGACTAGTGATGGTTACAAGCACAACAGTTTATTTAATGATCTGATCCTCCCCTGTGAATATTTCAGCCATTACAATTCTAGTCAGAGCTAGCAAGTACTTTCAGTACTTGAGTGTATCCACAAACAGCTTATTAAATTCTGTTAAAATGACATTTAACATCACCAAAATGTGTTGCTTTTCTTTAAACAATTGCGCAGGCCAGGTTCTTTGAGAACAGCACTCTGTTACTGCATCTGTCATTCAAATATCACCCTACGTGAGCCTGGAGACTCTTTCCTCTGTACTCAACGCACAAAAGTCCCCATCAAGCTAAAGGGCAGGGCATGTCTTGGTTGGAACAGAGAAAAATGATTTGACACGTTGGGAGCATCACACTGAGATGCCAAAGCTGCGTCCATGTGTGGTGCTTGGCTGTGGTAACAGCCACATGGTGCTACCTCAGTGCTCACATGAGGGAGACGGCCAAGAAGCACAGCGTCAAAGCAGCGCTGTATGGGTGTGGGGGACTTGCCAGCTCTGGTGAGCACAGCCCCGTTGCATGGTGTGCATGCAATGTGCACTACGGGTGATTCACCAAAGTCCATGCTAGAAATCGGGGATGGAGAACAAAGCCGAAACAGATAACTGGTGGGAAAGCCTAACCCACCAGCCTGTGCTCCCTGTTTCAAAGGAGAATCCCAGATTTAGGGTGTCGTAAACTTGTTATCATGAAAGTTGGCAGGTAATGCAGGACCTTATAAAGAAAGCAATATTGTCTTTCTGGAGCTGGGCTCTCCAAAGCTGCTTCGTCGGGCTTTTATTCAGTGGGAGGACTCAGAAACTGCAGGAATAAGATAGGGCCAACACTGAATTTATGGAAATTTCACTGAGACTTTTAAAGCAAAGATTTATAAATATCAGCTCATTCACAGTCAAGGGTGTTTAGAAAAATGACGGTCTTTGCATGGTGAGGCCTTTTCTGAAGCTGCCACAGACTGAACCAAGCCTCTTGGACTGAGGTTTTGCTCCCACTTGCACAAAGATACTCCAGCTGCTGTGCTGTTTGAACAGAAGTTTCTATATGCTTCAACCATGCTGTCAAGATAAAGTTTAAAGTTAACTTGAAATGAAAATTCAGATTTGACAAACAACTGATTAGGTCACTGCACTAAGCGAAGCCAGTTAAGGTTTCTCCCAGGTATTTTCAAAAATTCTGGAGTCTGCTGTCTGTTATAGGCATAAGCACAGAAATTTCACCACTGTGTCTGGAGAACATTTAGTTCTTTTATGAGCTTCTGGTCTGCCATTTAGTTTATCCAGCTCCATCTACCCTTTTTTACTGCTATATTCTGAGACATTACAAATGACTGGAAAGATGGGACTAGTAAAGGTATTTATTATCTTTAGCAATAGAATAGTAGATTAAAACTTCTGTAATTTTGTCTTTTCTTCAGTGAATAAATGTGTGTGATCTTTTGTTTTTCACTGCAGATATTTTCTATCTCTCATTTTACAAATATTCCACTTACTTTATTTTAAAACATATCCAGACTGCATAAAATACAGCCCTGAAAGCTTCAGTTAAAATAGCTGTGCTCATCTGAAGCATTTGCTCTGATCATGACCAATGGCAATAATGAAATTAAGGAAAATTCTTTATAAATTGGCATTATTTGTACAAACACGATTCCTACAATACTAATGCAGAGCGGCAGATCCCCCTGCTTCCCTCCCCTGCCCAACAGTGCTGCTACTCCTAAGCTAGAAGGTGTGAAGCATTTTTTTTTACTGTTCTTTCCGGTTACATTAAAGGGAGGTAATAAAAAATAATAAATTGCACTTTCATGATCTTATTGTTCTTGCTTCACATTCCAAGAAAGAAACACAGAAAATTCCTCATCCTAGGTTATATATGAATAAATAATAATGCATCAGATATATGAGAAACACCAGAAACAAGCCAGAGCTGCTTCATCTCAGAACATTTTTATTAACATGACGTACAAATGTTGCTCTTTCCCATCATGATCTAACATCATTCCAATATTAACTATAAAGGAACACATAAAAATGACTATCAGAAAGAAACACGGAGGGGAATAAAACCTTTTTGGGATGACATCCTACCTACTCCACCAACCTTCTTTCTCCGGGTTTGGTGTGGTATGTGCAGCATGTGAGCAAAGGAATCTCTTTTTTTCAGCACTACCCTAGGAGGGGTGTCAGGCAGCAATAAATCTGTGCAAGATCAGAGCAGTAGGGCCCATCTCTGGCACACACCGAGGCAGTGGGTGCACAGCTGGGTCTGGGAGTCATCAGGACCTTCTGCTCCAGCCTCCTCCTCCAGACAGGGCTTCATCTGTGCCCCTACAGCTCCTGCTGCTTCGAGTGGGTCAACAAGGAGAGGGAAGACCCCACCCATTTTTCTAATGGTAGCTTTTTCATCAGCCTGCAGGACTGCTGGGCTTTCTCCCGGTGATGTGTACAGATGGGATGCCTGGCACCATCCAGGTGCCACTCTGAAAACATATCCCTGATGTCTACTGAGGAGACCACCCCATGGAATAAAACCCACTGAGGCTGAAAGGACTCCAGTGGTTGAGCAAGATAATAAAGTGTGAAGTCTGGGTGAAGACTTTCATTATATGTGCACAACAGGATCAACAGATATTGACATCACCTCTCTGCAAAAGCTAAAATCAAAGTAATTGTTTGGACCAATTATTGTTGAGGTTTAGAAGATAGCAGCTCTGCATTTCACTAATTTCATCATGTATCTAGGTTCTTAAGCAGGTAAAACAACAGAATTAGTCCACCCACCATCAGAAGGACTCGGTTTTTCCCCAAGGGAATTAGATAGTCATCACTCATTAAAATGTTACATTTGAGAACTAGCCCAATCCAGAATTTACAATGTTGGTTGGTCTGACTGTGGGCACACTGGAATTCACTGCTGTTTATTTTAGATTTAATATCCACAATAATCAATAAAAAAGACTAAATTAATCCACTGGGGAGGAAATGAAGCAATCATTACATCATTTAAAGCAATCTTTTCAAGATACTACCACTCTAAGAATACGCTAATAGAATAGAAGACCTCTTCACCATCTTGCACATTTGTCCTTCATATGGCATACCCACCTGTTCAGATATAAAAAAATTCCGTGAGCTCAATACATAGTTTTGTATAGAAAGCTCTAAAGCGTCAAAAATTATTGAGGACCCACTCGTCAAGAGCAACTCCAGTAATTTCAACAGTGTTGCTTTAAGCTGGTATTTTGCTGAAAACAGGATCTATCTATGTAATGAAAGGGACTATTTGTGTATGTGAAGTAGGATTTCATTTCAACAGTTGTCCTGAGCTATGAAGAAACTGTTTCAGTTACAATTAACAAACAACTTTGAAACACAAAAGGGATAAAAGATAAAACTAAAGCAAAAGCTATGGTACATATAATACAGTATCAAGTTGTGGGACTACAGAACAAACATTTATAAAGTGTTTTCCTGTAATACTTTTACTGGTATGATGTTACACTAAGGATTAAAAAACCCCTTAAGATTTCACCAGATGGAAAAGCTGTGCAAGAGCCAGTAATGATCATCATCTGGGAGACAGATGCAGATAATTAAGGAAAATAATTCCTTGAGTTTTATGTTGTCATTCATTAAAAATTAAGTTTACTTAAGATGATTAAAGAACAAAATAATTTTCAACAATAGAGCATCCTATAAATTGTAATGATACAGTGATTGTACCCTGGTTTTGACTAGATCTAGAAGTTTTTCTTAGGAGAGAAATCCCCAACCCTTTCAATAGATAATAGAGAGGAGAGGGCTGTTCAGCCAAAACATGGTGAACAAACATTAAGTAAGAAGAGCTTACTTAATGTGGAAAAGAAGGTGGAACTACTAGAAGGTAATATAAGGATCAGGCTGTCTTTATGTTGCTTAGCTAGACAGTCACCATAAAAGGAACTGCCCTAGCAAGCACCTAGTACAGCTCTTTTTTTATTCCAGTTCAGCAAAGCATAAAATTCACTCTTATATTTAAACATATGCTTTAATACTTCACTGTGTTGTGGCTATTTGGATTCATATTTTTATGTCCTGCAGCTTCTAGTTTTGTGAATTTAAGCATGTAAGCCCATCTGTTTGCTGACATCTATGCCACAGTAGTTCCAAGCCAATCCACAGTTCAATCTGAAATAACTAGTTTTGTTTATATGTGTAATAACCACAGAGGTAGTTTTGTAGTCAGGTCCATGTTTGGATATAAATACCATCAAGAGGCAGAAAAACAAGTAAAGATTTTGGGAAACCATAGATAGCATGAAAAAGGGCAGAAAAACAATGAAATAGAATAGTAAGAGAATTTTGAGTTCAGAAGAGAATGTAAATGAGTGCTTAGCTGTATATGCTTCAGTGGGGTTATGCAAGTGTTTAAATTTAGACATATTTTTTAATATCATAGAATCATAGAACCATAGAATAGTTTGAGTTGGAAGGGATCTTAAAGATCATCTAGTTCCAACTCCCTGTCATGGGCAGGGACACCTCCCACTACAGCAGGTTGCTCAAAGCCTCATCCAGCCTGGCCTTGAACACCTCCAGGGATGGGGCATCCACAGCTTCTCTGGGCAACCTGTTCCAGTGTCTAACCACCTTCATAGTAAAACATTTCTTCCTAATATCTAATCTAAATCTGCCCTCTTTCAGTTTAAAACTGTTACCCCTCATCCTATCACTGCACTCCCTGATGAAGAGTGCCTCCCCATCTTTCCTATGGGTCCCCATATATTTCTGGATGTGTCAGAATGGGGACTTTTTCTATATAAAAGTCAAATTTCAAACACTTATATAAAAATATTATCACCTATAAGCCACTAGATATTGCAACTTAATGTTTTTTCTTTCTTTGAAATACAGCTAATGGGTCTCATGTCTAGACACTGTGAAGAATCCAGCTCTTTGATAAGGATCCTGTGCTGTGATCCACATCTCCAACAGCAAGCTTGATCCTGCCACAAAAGTGAACTCTGTTAACTGGAGTCTCTGTGCAAAAGCACAGCTAAAAACCAGATGTTTATTTCAAAATTAAATTTTACAGCAATGATATTTTCAGTCTGATTTATAGCAAAGTAGTTATTTTTACTATCAAATCAGTAATTCACAAGTAGTACAGATGCCACTTTGTTTTATGCTACAGTTTTCATTCGATTATTCATGACACTGTTTCAGGGCCTATCCTGAAAAGCTTTTTGTTGCTGCTCCTGCTTATACATGAAAATATCTCTTAAGACTATTTTGACTACTCACTCTAAGGGGCCTCTTCATGGAAAAGAACAGTAAGGACTAGAAGGCACACTATAATTAACTGAACCATGCAATCAATGAAGAAAAGATAATTTAAAAAACAAGTGCAGTATGCAAAAAGCATATTCTCTTCATTCATTTTGACAGGTGATTTTATTAATGCATACTATAACAGACTGATCTGATTAATGTATTTTATATTGTGGAAATACAAAGACAATGCTGTAGCAACAAAGGGTCACATTTAAGTTTCTATTTTATGTGTATTTAAAATGGAGTCTAAAGAGTAGTAACCAATTAATATGTTTTGGTTAGGGGATAACCAGCAGCAATAGATTCCACAGGAAATCCCAAAGGATCCATGAAGAGCCGGCATCTCAGCCTGGGCTGCTGTTGACAAGCAATTCTGGCATCCGTCCTGCACACTACTGGAGATCCCCCAGGACAGATGGGAACCAGGAACAAAATGCCTATGTTGCTGCGTAGCAGCTGCCTCTCCTCAGCCACCCTCTCTCCCCAGTGCAGCCAGTGCAGAAGAAAACCATGCTGCAAAACCAATTCTCCCAGGCAGTCCCTGTCCTACTGCAGGGGCACAGGGCTTCCAGGCCAGACTGTGCAGCAGCCGAGTCCCAGGGGAAGGGAGGCAGCTCTGCTCCACCGGAGCCAGCAGGCCACCCCCCACAAATGGGCATGTGGCTCTTTTCTGCCACTTAAAAATATTGATACTTTCCTGGCCAAAAAGTTTGTCTGCCACAGACCTCGAGCATTTTTCACTGATGAATGTAATACATGCTGATGAAACTCACAGCTTGCTATCAACAGTTATTAATCATTGATTATGTCTTTATAGACCATTTATAACATTAATAACCCACAACCCTACCTCCAAATCCATATCAGCAAAGGAGGAGAATCTGCTTTGGCTGTTGTTATGGCTTTGTGTGGTGGGTTTGTCTGGTAGCAGGGAGGGGCCACAGCAATGGCTCCTGTAAGTAGCTTCAAAACATTTCTCTGGACTCCAGCTCTGCTGGCAACAAGGGAGGGGCTGCAGTGGTGGCTCCTGTAACTTCTAAGGGTTCACCCCCACGCCCTGGCTCCAAGGTTTTAGTAGCCAGGGGAGCAGGGGAAGGAGAACCACCGATCTAGCCCCTGTGAGAAACGACGGGAAGCTTCCCCAGCTTCAGGCTGGACCCACCCCAGGCCAGGGCTGATCCAATTGGCACCTCTGCGAATAACATACTGAAGAGGGGACACGGAACAATGGGGGTGGCATGGCCCCGGGCAGGGCCCAGCTCAGGCGGACTGGTCTGGCCGTCCAGCTGCCTGCTCAGCTTCTGTGAAATGACCTGCTGTAGGCCAAGCCTCTGCCATGGCTCGCCCTAGAGTTCGTTTTCCCGGGAGCTGATGAAGACCTGCGTCAGAGAGAGGAGCAAGATTTTGAGGAAGACGGCCAGGCAGACACTCGGTCAGAGATATGAAAGGGAACGCTCTCAGCCTTTCCCCTGCAGCGTGGTGAAGATTCGTGGTGACGCACGGTTTGTCCCTTCGTGCAGCCCATGAGAAGATGCAGCCGTGGAGGACCCCACGTAGGAATTATGGAGAAGCCCACGCTGGAGCCGGGCAGTCGTCGGGGGACTGTGGCCCTGTGTGGAAAAGGACTCACACCGGAGCTGGTTTTGAGAAGGACTCTCCCATGAGAAGGGACCCCACGCTGCAGCTGGGAAAGACTGTGAGGAGCCCTCCCCTGAGGAGGAAGGAGCGGGGGACTGACTGCACCCCATTCCCTGCCCCCCTGCACTGCCGGGGAGGGGAGAAGGTACAGAACAAAGCCTTTGGGCTTTGGGAAGAAGGGAGGGGTGGGGGAGAAGTGCCTTTTTAAGATGTGGTTTTCTCTCTTTTGGTATCTTGCTTCTTGTTGTAAATAGTTAATACATTCAATTGTTTTCTTGTTCTTCCCAAGTCGTGTCAGTTTCTTGTCCATGACCCTAAGTGGTGAGTGAAACCCTCCCTGTCCCTGCCTCAGCCCACCAGGTGTTTAGCAAAAAACTGTCCCCCTGGCTTTATAAACCACGACAGCTGTAATGCACAAGACAAAAAAAAGTGAAACCCTGCCTAGAACTTGGTAAATTTGGCCATCATCATCACCCTATTTTTGCTGGCACCAGAGTGTCTTTTCAATAATATTTGCAAAGTCAATATGTTTACAGGCTGTTACTAATTATATGGCATTTCTGCAATGCCAGAACATCTCTTAATTTTGGGGGAGGTAAAGTGTATGAAATAGAAAAGGAGGATTATTTAGACAAATGAGAAATCTTTCCACTATAAAAGTTACTGTGAGTTACAGCTCTGTGAGATTCCGCAGGTTGTTTTATTGAACTATTCTTGCAACCAAATAGTAATGAATAATACCATTTACCAGTTAAAATGTTTGAAGATCTTGTAATGGAGGGTGAAGGCTTTTTGCAAGAGATATCACTAAGACCAATGACTATTTTTAGAAACAGACATTTGTGATGTTACTCAGTTCTCTTTCAATCAGAGCTGAAATAACAGTGTTCTTAAGATTTGCTGTGCTTAAATATAAATATTTCTCATACAGCTCTAAAAATAATGGTACAAAAGACTTTCAATGCTCAACATGAAGCATCTCATGTAAAACATCTGGGCAGTTCTGTTTGTAATAAACAAACATCTCTATCCTCAAATTCAAACAACCCTTGTTTGTTTTGCAAAGTGGAGTATATACCTTGCACACTGAGCAGTTCCTGAAAGTAATAATAAAGCCATAAAACCTTCCTTGTCCCCTCTTTAATTTCTATGTAATCTGTCTAGTTTTCACAACATGGTTTCTGTCAAGGTACCTCCAATCCAACCACCAAATTAATCTTAACTTTAACCTTTGGTTCAGTCTCTTAAAAAACAGTAGGCAGTGTTATTCTTTTGGTTTACAACCATGCACAAATAAACCTGCTGAGGCTTTCTGCAACAGCTATTTGCATTAAAATACACTAAAAAGAAAAATAACACAACTTTTTGGAACAATAATTTGGACGAGTTGTGCCACAGTGTGATACCCAAAGGAATCAAACATTCATTGCTTTTAAACAAGTTCTTGAAGCTCTGTTCATCCAGAAGTTATAAAAGAAATAATAGCATTAGAGTATTTGCTGTATACAGGGACTGCCATAACCTTTTTTTTGACTGCTGAATTCTGTGTTGTGTGGTGGTCAATAAAGATGATTACTGCATTCTGATTGCTTCTGAGTTTGGACAGAATCAATGAGAAATAGTTGTTAACCTGGTGCCTGTGATGCTCTGAACTATTCTTCCAAGGGGGAAAAAAATAACAAATAAAGAAGAATTTTGAGAATTCATTAACAGCAAGAAAAAATACATATTAGAATGGGTGTAATCTTAACAAAAAATAATCTACCTGGGGTCACTGCCAGCATAACAGCTCCACATCTGCGACTGCAAATGAACATCTCTGCAGTGTCGGTGCTATGTGTAGGGAGCTGCATTTGGCAGCTGGACACCCCCATGGCCACCTGGCCTCTGTGGCATGGGGAGCAGAGCCCCTTTGCTGCAGCCCAGCAAAGCTGCACCCCAGGGGCACACATGGATGGCAATAGCGCAGGGCTTTCTGGAGCAGGCTTACTGACAAACATAAGGAGCCGTTTGGGTGAAAACCCTTGCAAACAAAGTCAGTGGAGAAGTCCATGTAAGCCATACTGCTCCAGGCAAAGGGGAGAAACCAAACGGTATTGCAGCAGTGACAGTTTGATTCCCTAATCAGCATGAGGGACCACTTCACTTGCCTCTTTCCTCACTTGGTTTGCTGTAATCTCTCTGACATCTCAGCTGAATTGGGTGGTGTGCTGCCCAGTTAAGGCTCAAGCATTTCCACTACAGCAACAGTAATTACCCGTGAGTTGCTGGCCTTCTTCACACAGGGCTGCAACACAAGGCTACATAAGGCTTGCCAATGCATGGGTCCCAACAGGAGTCAAAATTATTGGGAAAACATTCGGAAAAATTAAAATCCATCTGCAGGGCCTCTCTATTGCAGAGCCACATCTTACAGCTCAGTAACACAAGTAAACAACAGAGATCAGTCACTGTTATATCAAAGAGCATTTGCTGAGCTGAGACAAGGTATTTGAAGCAAGTTCCTGCGCCACACAGGTGAAGACTGACCCTGCTTCATTCTCAGACTGCCACCATGGGTTGCAGCTCCCCCAACAGTCCAAAACAAGTTGACTTCAGAAAACTCTGATGACAGAAATTCCTTAAACTTTGTTATTGCCTTGCTCAATCTTTTTCTTTAATAAAACATTGAACTTTTCCTTTGTTGGTGTAAATGTCATCTCATTTACTGAATGCAAGTAAACTGGTTGATGTGGTCATACTTCTAAAGACCACATCAAAACATGTGTGTCTTGGAGAATTAAAAACTATGGTACATGTCTCTGGAAGGTTTTCATACCTTAGAAGAAAGTGCAACTTCTGCACTTTGGTCACAAATTTTTAGAATCCAAAATCAGTTTAAAAAAAGCATGCCAATACTCTTCCCAATACAATATTTTCCTGATCAAAATATGAAAATAATTTTTAAATCTGAAGTTTAAACTTATTTGTGATCAAGGGGTTTTGTGTTGGTATCCATGACTATAGGAGATTAGTTACTTTTTTTCCAGTAAGTCATTTGTTTTATAAATAAATCTTTTAGAAAACTTGTAACGTCATTACTGTTAATCTCTCAGATGTTTATAATGGCCTCAGCCCTGGCATTAGGAGGAAAACACTTGTGAACTAGCTATAAGCCTCTTCCCTTTATCCTGAAATTCAGTTAAAGTTCAGAAAAGGTTACTCTGTTTAGTATGGAAATATTACACCCAAAGGAGAAGTTTAAGCAGCAAGAAGAAAACCACCAGGGTGCAACCTAAACAAAGTTATTCTTAAAAGCAGGTGAAACATTTTACTTTACTGTGAGTAAAATGTTATGCAATAGTAATTTGTCTTTAGGAGTAAGTTCATAGGGCAAAAATATCAATCAGCCTGTGAGTCATGAAATGAACACTGAGCAAAATGACTGTAGGGACTTTGTCTGAATTAATGTCCAGGGTTAAGCTGAGACAGAGTTAACTTTCTTCATAATAGCTAGCAAGAGGCTGTGTTTTGGATTTGTGCTCAGAAGAAAGCTGATAAGAAGTGATGTTTATGCGGCTGCCAAGGTCGGCAGACCAGTGAAGCTGGGAGGGA
>VZTO01021689.1:28800-79044 GCA_013400615.1 Syrrhaptes paradoxus
TATTTGTATATAGTATTATTTTCAATATTATTGTAGTTTAGTTATTAAATTGTTCTTATCTCAACCCATGAATCCTTTTTTTCCCTTTACCCCTTTGATTCTCTCCCCTATCCCTGGGTGGGCAGGGGGCAAGTGGAATTGGGTGAGTGAGTGTGTGGTTTGGCCCCCAGCCAAGAGAAAGCCCATCACAATTAACTTGGATAAAGTAGTTCTTGGGAAACTTTTGTTAAGTTGCCCTCAAAAAACCAGCAGTAAAAGTCATACTAAATAACTGTTTTCTATTGTTGATCCTGAATCACGTGCAGAGGGCCAAAGCAAATACTTCAGTCAGTAAGGTACAGTGGCAGAGCCTGTTTGGCTCAAGAGCAGCAGCCCCCATGGGCAAATGCAGGGTGTGCAAGCAAAGGGCAGGTCTAGCTGGCAAGGTGTTTGCTGGCACAGGCACACTGACATATGAAGCAACATTAGCATATATACTTTTATATTTTTATATAGATACTCCTTAAGAAGAAAGGGCATTTTCACATGAAGACTTTCAATGAAATTGACCAGAATTAATTTTTACAATGGGCTGATTAAACTGAACCAAATCATATTGGGAGACTATGCTTTTAATGGGAATTAAGGTGAAATTACTTAATGTTGCTTTTGCTTTGGAAATAGAACATAGCCATTTTATTTCTGTATGACATACAGAATACAGTACAGTTTCACTGATTCACTATAAATTCTTGCTGTTAATACAGGGAAATTTTCACAAGTTCCTGTCATGGTTTAACCCCAGATGGGAGTAAGCACCACACAGCCGCTCACTCACTCTCTCCTCAGTGGGATGGGGGAGAGAACTGGAAGAGTGAAAGTGAGAAAACTCATGGGTTGAGATAAAGACAGTTTAATAAGTAAAGCAAAAGCTGCACACACAAGCAAAGTAAAACACAGAATCAGTTCACTACTTCCCATCAGCAGGCAGGTGTGTACCTGCTCTGGCACTGGCTTATCTGTGGCCACGTGCTTTGATGTGCTCCAGTATGGCCTCATGCACAGCCACTGATGCTTCAGAGTGTACCTGCTGCAGTATGGACTTATCCATGGCCACAGACACACCATGTACCTGCTCTGGCATGGATATATCCACAGTCACAGATGCTTTGGGATGTTCTGCTTCTGTATGGACTTATCCACAGGTCACAGTCCCTTTGACTCAAGTTCACACCGGAGTTCCAGCCTGTCCAGTACAACAGCACAGAAACAGCAGCGATGCCCTGGCCATCTGCCCCCAGTGACAGTCCCAAAGTACCAACTCCCTGTGCCATCATCAATCACCAAAAAGCTGTTTAGTACTAAAAAGTCAACACACAGGCAGGTTGTTAATGTGTCTCCTTTTCTTTTTAAAAAGGCAGTAAGTAGTACTAAAAAGCCTAACATTTTCTTCTCACTCATTGATTTGTCTAAAAAAAAATATGAGACAGGTCACACTGAACAGCAAGATTATTGTATCTTGCAGCATTGTGCATTTACAAGTGTGTATTCTTCTCTCCCCTTAACTACACAGCATATATTCTGCCCAATTATCCGTCTGAAATTAATGGGAACTAAGTAACATCGTTTGCTAGAGACTGTAACTTACATCTTTTCAGGGTACCACAGCAGTGCTGGGATGGATGATCTTTGCAGCGCCCTCTTGGTTGTGATTCAGCTGAGTTTCAATTATGAGCATTGTCCCTCTCTCTCTTCATCATGGTAATAAAGAGAGGTGCTGACAGTCATATTCAGAATCCTTTGTCCTTCTGTGGTCAGTAGGGTAACTAATGTCTTTTGCAGAGCCGGACGTGCTTTTCCTGAGCCTTTGATATTGTGTGCAACTTGTTAAACTCTACAGAAACTGCCTTTATTTCTCTAGTAGCTGTAGCTGTAGAGGTTTAGGTTTTCAGTGACTATACCAGTCACAAAATACTGGCTGCACACAATTATTCTGCAAGTTAACTCAAAATCTAAGCCTCACTGATTTCTATAATCGCTAGCCCATTAATCCCGGTCAATCTAATTACTTAGCTGCATAAAATTTAAAAGGACAGTATATTGACGTGTCAGCCATTATGGTTGTTTTGGTGCCTAAGTACAGAGAGAAAGCTTACCATACCCCACACAGAATTTAGAAATTGTGAGCAAATATTAATGTTTGAGAAAATGATACTATGTATCCAACTGACTGTTTTTTTTAACCTGGGCCAAGCTATTTATAGTAAATACAAATAATGAGGTTGGTGCTTTCCCTTTACTTATTGATTTAACGTATTAGTAGGTCCTTGTGGGAAGATAAGCTGTCACCCTTTGAATGTCAGAAATAAATGCAGAAAATAGACAAATGACATATTGTCTCTCCTCATCAATACCCTGACTCATTTGCATCCATACTTTCATCAAATTAAATTTCAATTTGTATTCTAAAATTTGTATCCAGTGGGACTGTGCTTGCAGGACAGCCACTTGACCTTTCTGTTATGAATGTCAGAGTGAAACATATCTCCCAAAGGTACATACATACCCAGAAGCTCCACTGGGCTGATGGGTGTTCATGGTAGTCCACAGAAACCTAAGACTGTTTCTGCCTTAGTGACTGGTTTAAAATACCATGACAGAAACAAATCATTATGGATTTTAGAAGGCTCTTATGAAAGTATGGGACCTTAACTAATTTTTTTTTGAGTAATTAGAGTCCAAGGTTAATTACAATCATCCTTTCATGGAACTGGGGAGACTGAACAAGTTCAAAAGGTCCTTCTGGTGGGGACAATGCCCACAGGCAGGGACAACCAGAGCTGCACCCTGCCTAAAGGTAATGGTGAAAATATTTAGTGGGAAAGTGCTCATTCTCATGGGGCACAGTTTAATGAGTTCTGCATATCAACAATTTGACCAAATCTTCAGCTGCCAGCCTCCACCCTGTGTTTCTCTCCAGAACTAATGAGGTACAGCACTGTGCTTGCTGTGGGGAATGGGCTGTCAGCATTCTCTTTGTGCTTTTAATTGGAAGCGTCTCTAAACCCACAGTATGGCCCAGCTAAAGGGTTTTAAGGCCGGAATTAATTTATTTGATATCTTAATTAACAAGCCTCCTCTTGAATGTTCAGATACAATTTACTCCCTTTGTCCTCAATTTTCCATATCTGGAGAAGCGAAATGGAGCAGGCTGTAAACTCCCAACAGCAAATGAACCATAGATGATTTTGCATATCTTGTGGTCTTTCCTGAAATTTCCACAGTTCTTGCCTTATAGTGTTTGACAAGCTCAGAAATGATCAGTGAGATCTTTGTTCAGAACTAGAGTTGCCCTTTCTGCTGCTTCTTTGGCAGTGCCTGGCACAGTGCAGCCAGGGGTAGCTCCAAAATTTGCTGTTAGTTTCCTGGTAGCAGGCTATGCTATTTATGGTTGTACTGGAGGCATTTTCTACATTCCACCTCATGGATTGCTCTAAATTGCCATCTGGCCTATGTTATGTCTTGTGGTACCTGTTAGGAGTCAGAAAGGATTGCTGACAAATTGTCTGAACTTTCCGCTGTCTTCTCTATGCCACTAAAGCCACTTAGATCCAATTTCTGTCCTCATGGCTGCACCCAAAATAGAAATGATCCTCTTTTTCTTTTATTTTTTTTTTCCTGTCTCTCAATGAAGCCTTCAGGTCATGATTTTTTTTTTTTGATGGGAGGGATCAAACTTTCATTACCATCTACTCAAATTCATTTCACTTTTGAAAGCATGTAAGAACATTCAGCTTAAAAATAAAAAGCTTCCATTTCCTGATTTTTTTTCCATTTTTTTCAGGGGGGGAGATTATGACTGGATACCTATGAAGAGCCTCGACATTTAGGAGAGAAGTTCTCCCCTTAGGAATAGCAAGCCATGAGCACAAAGAAGATGGGTACTTCATGATTTCAAGATATCTTCAAGCTAATGCAGACTGAGAAACCTTTTGATCTCACAAAATGAGGGCCTAGAGAGGGTCAGAAAAAGAGAAATTGTCTACAATATCCCTCACTGACTGTTATTTTATTTATGCCTGGACAATCTCTGATGCTGGGAGCATTAAGTACACAGAAATCTGTTGCAGGAACTAGGACAACAGCACAAAACTTTCTTAATATCTTGAGAAAATTAAAGACAGAAAGTCCCATTCCTCTAAAGCAATTTCTCAGCATAGAAGAATATGTAGCCACAGCTTGATTGCAGTCTCCACAGATTTTCCAAGCAGAGTTTTTCAATCACTGGGCTAGTTTGAAAGAGCATATTCTGTCTTTGGTTTTGTCTTACTGCTCCTGTTGTATTTATCTTGTGCATCTAATGGTTTGCGTCTCCAATTCTGAGTTGCTGAGCCTTTCCTCACAAAGAGAAAATACTTTCCCAGAGGTGTCATCACAATATAAGAGCATGGAAGCCCCAGAGACAGCAACATCTGTGGTGCAGGTTGCAGAGGGAAAATGAAGCTCAACCCAACGCTTTTGTTTTGTTCCCTGGCACAGGCAGGGCCTTCCATGGCCTCATGCTCTCCTTAGCTGCCACCCAGATGTTGAGACTCTGTCCAGTAAGATGTGGCCACAGCTTTTGGCCTCAAGCACTTTCTTCCCCACCCTCTGCTCTTGCTTTATGCCCCCATAGGGAAACAGAGCTGCCTGTCCCAGATCTGTTTTTTCCCTGTTGGGTGGGTACATACCCACCAACCCAGCTGGGCCCATGCTCAGCCTAGCTGGAGAAAGGAAGCATGTGTAGATGGGCTGTGGAACACCTAGAGCACCTGATCTTCCCTATCTCCATCTGGGATGGAGTTGCAAAGCCTTTCCTCTTTTTCCTTAATCTTTCCTCACCCTGGCTCTTTCCCTAGAGCTTTTATGGCCTTTGCCAGCGTAAACCCCTCACAGAAAAGAAGCAAAGAGAGGTCTGTGGGGATGACACTTTAAAAAATGTCCTGCAGTTTAAGAATTTGCCTTAGCATTAGAAAAAAATCTTGAACTCAATCTAAATACTAGTAAAAATATTTGGCATTTTACTCAGAAAGCCTTTGTAGCAGCAGAAGTTGGTGAAGCTGGTAGCCATGGTGGAGGCAGGAGGCAATGGCTCGGTTACAGTGACTGGCAGGTTTGGTTTTCATCCCAAGCTGCAAATAGGCTGAAATATCCTAATTAATCACCTTGTGGACCTTACACAAAGCACAATGATAATCTCTATCAGTCACTAAAATATTCTTCCTTATAACCATCTAAGCGCAAAAATAACACTGATTTTCTTTCTATTGTATTTATGTTGGGTTCAGATTGGTAGAATTATTATTCTTATGTGATTTTAAGGCCAAGATCTTAACATTCACTCAGAAACTGACAGCCACCCTGGTGCTCATATAACTCCTAGAGTATCCAAATAGTTGCCTCATTGCAACACCCTTTATATTGCAAGTATTAGTACAAGTATTGTATTAGTACAAGTATTAGTACTGTGTGATTCTGTGAATAATCCCACATGTCAATGTAGGGTATACTCTGATTATAAACATCTGCAGGAACAAGAGGATTTAAGGCATTGGAAACACCTAGGTTCTGCTTTTTTCTTATGCCACACTATTCTGAGATTCCTTTGGTCTTTCGTACGAAAGTACAAATGTAGACGTATACAAAAGTACCCTATCAGATGCAGGGGAAGTAAGGAGCAGAGTAGTCTGTAGCTCTCCTTTGAGTTGAGGACAGAGCAGATGTCCTGATTTTCACATCTGTGTTTACTACAAGAAGACACTCCTCTTTAGTCACAGAAATCGCAATTTTATGGTCCTCTCTGCTTTCATGTTCCTATTTTATCCTCTTGTTACATGTTTGCATCTGATAGTATCTTTGCATCTGTATCCCATTCCATCTGCTGTATAGGAACTACAATCTGCAAAGGAAAAGTTATGAAAGAGTTTCCAGCATACAGCAGGAGTAGTTAGTGTGCTAATCAAGGAAAATAAGGGTCTCTCAGTACTCAAGCGTGCTATGCTTTTGTTCTATATAACTAATACTACTAATCAGACTGGACTGAGTGACTTCAAAGAGCTACAAAATACTGCCTCAAAACCGCAAAGCACTGTCTTTAGACACTGCATTTGGGCTGTCAAGAGAATGGCAAATTCATCCAAACAGCAATATTTTGAAGATATTTTTTCCACCTTTTTTTTTTACTTTTAAATTGTTTTTCATTTCAAAAACAGAACAAACAAACAGAAGAAGATGGTGCAGAAGAAGGATGCCAGAATGGGGGATGAAGGATCTATAACTTTGAAGTTCAATGCCTTTGAAGTAGTACTAAATAGCACTAGCTTACGCCAGTAACTAAAAATCACAGTTGTTTAACTGTTTATGTGGAATTCTTCTTTTACCAGCAAAAATAAAAATATAGGCTGTCAGGAAACATCCCTGCAAATCTGTGTTGCTAAATACTGTTTACTACTTTTTCCCCCATCTCAATTGTCCTTAATTTCTCTTCTAAAACTTGAAATTATTATTTTTCTAGCAGCTGTAATCTTTTTATGTGGCAATTTTTTTTTCTTTTGACTTCAAAAAAGTATATAAATTTCTAGTTTACTTATTTCCTGGTTTGTCCATCAGTATTTTGAAGAGAATGCATTTTGTATATCCAGGTTTTTCAAAGTAAACTTGGACTGATAGATGTGTCAGTTCTGATGAAAGTCTTCAAGGACTACTGACAAACCTAATGTAAGGGTCAGAGCAGATAAAATCATGATTATTGTTTTTTTTGTGGCAAAAAAATAAAATATAATTTTGTGATGCATTTAACTTCTAATCATCATTAGCATACATGAGACTAAAAACTACAATGGATAGATAGCTACTCTAGAGTTACAGGATTTTATTTCTAGTTCAAAAAAGTATAAACATAGAACTAGGCAAAAACAGATCACACCCAATGACTATGGTGGAGGTTTTAATTATTATTTTGCAGGACTCATTGCTGGAGGTAGCGTCTTTACTCTTTCAACAATATCGTATAGTCTTCATAAAGCCTCATCTTTTGAATAAAGAGACTGCCTGAGGGTCTTAGCTTTCAGAGTATCCAGAAAAGATTACTAGTTCTGTTTTGTGAAGATGATGGTATTTGAATGGGGTAATTTGCAAATATTACCATATTGTACACTATTAGCTCAGAAACCCAAGCAAACAAAATTAACCCATCAGTTATTTGCTGGTTCAGATTCTTAATTTTTATGTATAAGTCTTGATTTAGGAGGTTTATTTATGATTTTTCAGCTTCTAGGGCTAAAAAAACCCTATAAAACATGACTCTACACCTCTCTGTTTAGTTCAGCTTTAACGTTCCCTTCTGTTATGAGACGATAGATGACACTTGTACCAGAATGTGGATGTATGTGTGTCTTTTCGGCTTAGTAATATACCATGTTTATTTAATTCTGCATTAAACAAATCCTGTACAGTTCTTTCAGCTTCTTGATTTGATTGAGGTACACCTGTAAGAAAAAAAAATAGCAGGCTATGCTTGAGAAATATTATTTCAAATGTGTTTGAACATGAAAATGCCTCATTAGCTCTGAAATGTGTTTCTGAATAATAACGATTAAACAATAAATCACTGTTTGAAGTCAGATGGTTCTCAAAGATACTAATTAAATACAATCTGTTTTCCTTTGTGAAGAAATTTAGATAGATTTGAACATAACCATTACATTAGAAATTATCCATGTCTTCTCAGTAGGGTACCTAAGACATAATTCTTGCTCCATTTAGATCTATACCTAAACTTCATTAAACTTCGTAAGTGCAAGACTGGCTTTACAACACATCATAATGTTTGATTCTTCTCTTTTTAGTATTTTTCATGCCTGTGACTGGTTTTGGTCCATAAAAATATGTAAAGAATATTTAAGAAACTGAATAGCTTTCTTCTAATTAGAACTACTGCTTCACATCAATACCATTGCTAGTCATAGGAAGGATTTGCAGATTTTTTTGTGTGAAACCAACAGAGACAACTTCTTATAAAGGATGAAAGTCATCAGGCTTAATTTGGTTAGCTTGGTACCTCCCCTAGAGTGCCCATTTATTTCACTTGTTTCATTGAAAAGACAATTCAACTGAAGTCCTCATCATTCAGAACAGATAATTAAACAGTAACAACTACAGCATGAAGGAAAAATCATATTTCTTCCCTGACTAGGGCTCTCTATCCCTGTCGAGGACCGTGTTAGTTAAGATGTCCCAAAACTCATTTCCTACGCTTGACCGCAAACTGGCTGCAACTCAGACTCCAGAAGAGGTTGCCATCCTCCACCAGGCCAGCTCCTTGCCAGCCACCAGTGACGGCTCCTGCCAGTGTGATCTTTAATCAGCTCTTTCTGCCCAGACAAAAACATCTGGAGGCAAGTCCTCCATGGATTATCTGAACCTGTATCTACATTAGACACCTAACACTTCTCCAGAGCAACTTGCCAGCGTTCCTCAGTGTCAGAGAGCTGTGACAATGTGAATGACAACCCCCAAAACAGGACAATGTCTGCAAGCATGCAAATGTTCAATATTTCTTATTTCTGTTTCCTATTTCTATTTCTTATTTCTAACTACAAAATATGACAGCTGTGTGCAGTTGTGGGTTTCTTTGTTTTGTTGGGTTTTTTAATAGTCATTGAAAATGGTGCATTTTTTGAGCTTCTCCACTAAAACTCAGAGTTGAGTCTAGAGAAATGGGGAAAGTTATTTTGTTGCTGGAAACAGAGGAAGATCCTGCCCTTACCAGTCTCCAGCTGAGGAACGTCTCCCAGATGAATCAGCCAGACTCAGGGGTAGTTAGAAGGAATTGGTCAAAAAAGTCAAAGTTGGAAAAATATGTGAGTTGTGACTGATGAAAGTACTGGGTGTCTGTCCTAGGGACTTGCAAAGCCTCCCAGCTGCTTGTCCTCTGTGGACAGTGACAATGATGCGGAAATTTCCAATGTTGCTCGGCGCCCACAAATCCCTCCAACCACAGATGTTTCTCCCTCTTGACTCTCCAGTCTTTCCCTTGCAGGCCATGTCCCCAGCAGGGAGCCCAAAACGCCAGCATTTCATCTCTCTTCTCCTTTCCCTTCTCAGTACTCTTATCCAGTTATCAGGGAGCCTCTCTGGGCTTCAGCTGCAGGCTGGACATGGACTCCAGGTTTACAAAAAACCTAAGCAAGTTTAGTAAACAGAAGGGATTATTTATACTGTCTGCACCTTCTGCTCTCAAAATGCCATTTTGAGTGTTTTCAGGAAAGGTCACCTAAAACTGGCAGTCCAATACCAGCTGTATATTTAAGAGGGATTTTAGTTCATTTAATCACAGGGTGCATAAAATTTACACCATCCTAATTCATATGTGCAAGACCTTTTTTCACTGTTCTTCACTTAGCATGAGACTTCCAGTATTTTAAAATTAAATTACTTTTATCGTTAACCTGTAGAACAAATGCTAACCAGTGGTTCCATGGAGGTAGTGTGTTTCCTTATCAACCTCTTGCCAATGTTAGCTTTGAGAAAGTCAGACTAACTGCAGGGCAAATCTAAATACACTGTACATTCTCTTTGGGAGAGGCAATTTTCAAAATGGACTGTAAGACTGGACAGAGCTTCACTGTTAAAGTAAATATTTTTATGTTTTGAAAATACTTCTTAAACCTATATAAACCCCAAAATATTACTATATGCTTGGTTTCACAATTTGTTGTTGTAAAATGTTTTCTACTAACTTTCTATAAAAGTTACAGAAAAATGCACAAAGTTGAAGGACTTGATATTTCATTATTCAGGTACATTTTTGGAAGGTAAGATGTATGGAATACATTTTGTTTTAGGGTTTTTTTTCCCTGCATGGTGTTTTGTGGGTTAATGTTGAAATATGTATGTGTAATCCCCTCTCTACAAAAAAAATACATATAATCTCTAGTCTACACGCTGTCTAGTCTATCACTACCCTACGACACAAGATGGGAAGCATAGAGGGAACCAACAAAAACTGTGTTCAAAGTTTTGTTTTTCTACTCTTACATGTGGTCCACAGGGATACTTATTTTTGTGTAGCCTTATTGATCATAATATGACACAAAGAAGAATCCAACCACAAGAAGGGGAAGAGCATCTTCAGTCAGAGGCTTGCCAACCTGGTGAAGAGGGCTTTAAACTGAAGTTGCCAGGGGAGGGAACCTCAATCCACTCCTACCAGTTTGATGCTCATGCCAGCAACTGATGCCCAGAGCCTGGAGGAGGAACACAAGTCACCAGGAGAGCACCTGCAGAGCAGCACAAAGGAATTCCATTAAGTCAGCTTCATGGGGGCCCAACTTAAGTGCCTTTGTGAAAATGCACGTAGCATGAGGAATAAACAAGAGGAGTTGGAGATGTGCACGTGCCCACAGGGCTGTGATCTTATTGATGTCACGGAGATGTGGTGGGATGGTTCCTATGACTGTTGAAATGGAGGGATACAGGCTCTTTAGGAAGGATAGGCAAGGGAGACGAGAAGGGGGTGTCGCCTTTATGTCAATGACCAGCTGGAGTGCATGGAGCTCTGCCTGGGGATGGTTTAGGACCTGACTGAGAGCTCACGGGTCAGGATCAAAGGGAGGGCAGGGACAACTGACATCATAGTAGGGGACTGCTACAGGCTACCTGACCAGGAAGACCAAGCAGATGACGCCCTCTATAGACTAATAAGAGCAGCCTCATGCTCACAAGCCCTGATCCTCGTGGGGGACTTCAGCCACCCTGGTATCTGTTGGAAGAACAACACAGCAGGGCATAAACAAGCCAGGAAGCTCCTGGAATGTGTTGATGATAAATTCTTTCTCCAAGAGAAAGCCAGCAAGGAGGAGTGCTATGTTAGCCCTTGTGCTCACCAACCAGGAAAGTCAGGTGGGGAACGTGAAGCTCAAGGGCAGCCTGGGCTGCAGTGGCCATGAGATGGTGGAGTTTAAGATCCTCAGGGCAGTGAGGAGGGCACACAGTAAATTCGCTGCCCTGGACTTCAGGAGAGCATACTTTGGCCTCTTCAGGGATCTGCTTCATAGAGTACCATGGGACAAAGCTCTGGAGGGAAGAGGGGCCCAAGAAATCTGGTTAATATTCAAGATTCACTTCCTCCAAGCTCAGGAGCGATGCATCCCAACAAAGAGGAAGTCAGGCAAAAATGTCAGGAGGCCTGCATGGGTGAACAAGGAGCTCCTGGAAAACTCAAATACAAAAACAAAGGCTACAGAAGGTAGAAGCAAGGACAGGTAACCTGGGAGGAATACAGAGAAATTGTCCAAGCAGCCAGGGATCACATTAGGAAAGCTAAAGCCCTGACAGAATTAAATCTCTGTTCCTAGCAAGATCATGAAGCAGATGCTCCTCAAAACTATGCTAAGACACAGGGACAATAAGTAGATAATTGGTGAGAGCCAACATGGCTTCACTAAGGGCAGATTGTGCCTGACAAATTTAGTGGCCTTCTACAAGAGAGTGACAGTGTTGTTGGATAAGGGAAGAGCAACTGACATCATCTACCCGGACTTGTGCAAAGCATTTGACACTGTCCACATGACACCCTTGTCACTACATTGGAGAAACATGAATTAGACAGGTGGACCACTCAGTGAATAAGCAATTGGCTGGACAGTCACAGTCAAAGAGTTACAGTCAACAGCTCAATGTCCAAGTGGAGACAGGTGACTAGTGACATTCCGCAGGGACCAGTGTATGTATTGGGACCAGTGTTGTTTAACACCTTTGTTGGAGACATGGACAGTGGGATTGAGTGTACCCTCAGCAAGCTTACTGATGACACCACTCTGTGTGATGTGGTTGGCACGCTGGAGGGAATGGATGCCATCCAGAGGGACCTTGACGGGCTTGAGAGGGGGGCCCATGCAAACCTCATTGAGTTCAACAAGGTCCTGCATGTGGGTCGGGGCAATCCCAAAAACAAATACAGGATGTGAGGGGACAGCCCTGAAGAGAAGGACTTAGGATGTTGGTTGATGAGGAGCTTAACATGACCCAGCAATGTGCATTTGTAGCCCAGAAAGCCAACTGTGTCCTGGGCTGCATCAAAAGAATTGTGACCAGCAAGTCAAGGGAGGTGATTCTCACCCTCTACTCTGCTCTCGTGAGACCCCACCTGGAGTACTGTGTCCAGCTCTGGAGTCCTCAGCACAGGACAGACATGGACCTGTTGGAGCAGGTCCAGAGGAGGGCCATGAAGATGGTCAGAGNAGTTTTGGATGGCCCACCACTGGAGGTGTTCAAGGCCAGGCTTTGAGCAACCTGGTCTAATGGAAGGTGTCCCTGCCCATGGCAGGGGAGTTGGAACTTGATGATCTTTAAGGTCCCTTCCAACCCAAACCATTCTATGATTCTATGGTTTTATGATGAATCAAAAGTCAGTGTTAATGTTTCTATGATAAGATGAAATAGGACATTCAAATGGAAATGAGAAACATAATTTTAATTTGTGAAGGACACCATTAGCAAGAGGCAATAACATTTTCAATTTATTTCAAACTCAAGCTATTACGCTCATGTCATTTACTTTCAAAGCACAGTGGAAGATTTGCAACTGTTGCATGTGCTCCTGTTGGAAATTTTGTTGTCCCTTAACACTTACACTTGCTGGGGCTTTGAAATCAATGTGTCTAAACACTTTAGTGCCATCCTAATCATTACTGAGACCTTTAGGTCTCACCTTAATGTAATAAAATTTTTAGAATATATACAGAAAAATATCACTATAAGAAAGAATATCTCAAAGAAATATCCAAGAGGGAGTGGATAAAATAATTCCCTAACACTCTAAACTCTACATGAAATATTGTGTCTTCGTATTTTAGCAGTAGTTTTATGAAAGCATAACTGTCAGAGTTTGTTATTTATGCATTCTCCCAAACTCAAAGGGTTAGCATTGCAGTGTATAACAAGCAAAGGAAGTAGATTTCTTTCATTTTCTCATTTTTTAAAGTAAACTTTGCTAAATTTCAATCCTAAGCACATATCACTACTTTGCACATTTTTCTTCATATGTAGGTGATGCCTGAGCAACGTTAAGAAATCAAATGAAAGTAAAAAGGAAACCAACATAAGCAGAGCCAACATATCAACACAATTACTGATAACAAAGACAGCATGCATCCAAATTGGTTATCACCAAAAAACACTGTTCTGAACCATGTCACCTAGAGCATAGTAGATAAATAGTTCTTTTATTCTTATAATCGGGGGGGGGAAGAGAAATAACATTTCCACCATTAGAAATTTTCCAAAACATTGTACATTATTCCTCAATGTACCTGAGAAATCTTTAGCTAGAGTTGCTAAATATCCCATCCCTTGCACAGTATCAGGGCACCAGATCCGCATGCTCTTGTGCTTTGAAGTCTGCATGTAGACGAAACAGACTGAAACATCTGCCATATGGAGGGAACAACCTTCATCTTGGATGGTCTCTCACCGTCCCTGCTGCTCCACAGAATACAAACCAGTATCCCCAGGAATCAGAGCCAAAAAAGGGAGGGAAGAGCACTGTGTCATTAAGCTTAAGGGTGAAGGAGTAACACGCCTGGAAGACCTGCTATCATATGCACAGGCAGAGACATGTCAGCAGGAGAAATCAGTGAGGCAGCAGCAGCTCCTTCTCAGCTGCTGGGCAGGGCTAGGAAGGGCATTAAGCCTTACAAGCTTTGAGGGGTATTTCTGTATTAATTATTTTTCTCAGAGCTACCCAGGCAACCCAGGCCTCAGCTGCAACTTCACCTAGCCGAGAGAATGATCCCTAGGTCAAGCCCCTCAGTTGTCCTTGGGGCCAGCAGCTGGCTGCCCAGGTAGCCACAGCAGCACCCAGAAAGGAGGTGGGTTGTGGGGGAGAGGTTTTTAAGAACAAAGAAGCTGAAGAAAATTTAACAAATAATTTTTTTGTAAATGTCTTCTGCTCTAATTTGCATCAGAAGTAAGTTTAGACTGATCTTTGCTGTCAATGGAATAATAACAGAAAAACTTTAAAAAATAAATATAATTAACTACTATCAACCCCATATAAACTTTCACCCAGCATCAAATAAATACACTTGTCCTTCCATAATGAGACCACATGTAGCAAGACAGGGTCACATCTGTGACCATTCATTCTTCATCTTACCTTTTTTCACCCTCCTTCCTTCAGCTTCCAGCAGTGTCTTCCCATACATAATCAATTTCATTGTTCTGAACTAATATTAGAAAGAATGTCCCTTCCTGCTTCTCTCAGAAAAAAATGAATGTCATAGATGAGCCCCCAAGCTGAAAAACCTGTATAGTTCAATATTATGGGCTCTCACCTTGAACTCAGCTGGAAGCCTGCATCTTTCTTCAGTGTAAAGTGACAAGTGCTCTGAAAAGTCACAGAGCTCTATTGTTACCATCACGTACTAGCTACGTCAGTTTGCATTTTACTTCCTAGCATGATTCTCTCCTAAATACTACGTGAAAATACTCATGCTCAGGATTTACTTTCAATAATGGATATAAATAAAGGCATTAGTAAGTCACAAAGAGGTATGGAGGAATTTGGCCAAAAAACATTAGAACCAATAATAGCATTTATAGTCCAGTACTGAAAATGTATCCTATATACCCTAAAATGTATCCATTTTAAACATAATCACGAATAGAAAATCATTCCAGGGACTGGTATTTTACGAGACTGTCAAAAAAAGGCGATGAAGAGCTCCACTCAGTTCATTCCAAAGATGAAGCAAAACAGATGTTAATTGATGTCCAGGGACCACCTAGCAAAAGCAGGCAAGGTTTGTTCTCAGTAAATTTGGAATAATTCAGAGCACCTCACAGTATGGCATTATTCAATGGATATGGTTGTTTGAACAGAATTAATTGGAGCTAAATATATGAAATTCACAACTTTCAGCCCAAAGCCATTCACTTTAATGTGCTCTTGCTGAAAATGCAGTAAGGCAGGTATAGGGAAATTTTTGTTTGTTTGGAAGTTGTGGGGATTGCAAGGGGGTTGGCAGGTTGTTCTTTTTATCCTCCTGAATAACAATCATATGAGGGTTAGAGGCACTTTATAAATAGCAAAAAAAACCCCATTTGATCATGGTATCAACTAACTAAAATGCCAGCTTATTGGTGTTGGGTAATGACAAGATCACCCTTTTCAAAGCACAAGTTTTAATTATTCAGTTGCAAAACAGTCAATTGTAGTTAATTTCTCCTGACAGTCTCCAAAGAAATCCATATTCTGTGAAGCTGCATTTATGGACCAATTATTTCTAAAAGAAACACACCCCAGTTGACAAGGTTGCTTTAAATCATCTGACACAAATCCAGCAAACCAATGGAGAAAGCATCCCCTCACTTTTAACACCTCCGTGAAATATGTCAAGCAGTGGAGCATGAGGCTGTGTTCTTTAAACACGTTAGCATACGTATTTCAGGCACTATATGTCTTTTTTCTTCAGGCCACATCAAAACTTAGGAACAGTGCAGTGAAAAAGGGCTTGTGTATGCCAAAAGTTCGTCTTTTTTATCCAGCTGCATAACATGACTTAATAAAATACACTACTTCACACAACCAAAACCCCACAAAACATTTGATAAATGCACTTTTGAAGGAACCTTCCAACCTTTACCTGCAAAAAATCTTTACAGTTTACACATAAGAGTATTTGTTAGGGTTATTTGTGAGGGTATTTTCATCCTTCTGGCTAGTATCTGTAACAGCCAAAATAGACAGGGAAGGGGAGGACAAACTCCTCCTGGTTCCCAACAGCCATTGAGGGAGCCCTGCAAACACCTTGTCATTTCTGGATGCCAGTCTGGCATACACAACCGTGAGCTGGTTATTGAGTTAATTATTCTACAGCCAGACAGTACAAGTTGGTGTGTGAAGGCTGTTGTGCTGATTGCTTTTAAACATAAGTTTTTGAGACAATTCCCCATTCCCAAATTCATTAGAAGCATCACTTCAGATATTTAGGGTATTTTTGACAGCAAGTCTGCAGGGGAAATGCCATTTACTGGCTGCAAAGTTAAGTAAAATCATCAGAACCAAACAATTAAATCATCTGCCTCTGTACACAGATGGCAACAACTCGTTTCTAAACCGTTTTTCACTGAGACAGAAGCAAGAAATGGATACACTAATCAATAATGGTGGATGGACGACGTCCTTGTTCTTTTCCCTGTGCCATGTATCTTCACTGGCTGCAGAAGAGGGAGGCAGTGTGCAGAGAAGTGCAGCCACTCAGTGCTGTCTGAGGCTTCCCGTACCCAGGGTGGGCACTGGCAGCCAGAACGTAACACTTCATTATATTTTAAAAGACCATTATCAGGAAGAATCTCTGCAGCACACGCTGTGGTTCTGTGATGTGCTGACGAGCATTGCAGGAGTTGGAAACCCCAATGCAGTCAGGACAGTGGTGTGCACTTCTTGTTGTGTTAGAAAAGCTTCAAAACATGCTGCTCGTTGCTCTTAGGCTCAGAAGGCCCCTATTGTGGGTCTTGCAAGCATCACAATTCAAACTTCCATTTTTTTAATTTGCTTTTCACTGTTTTCTATTTATACCACAGTGGAAGCTGCCACCCAGGGAATTAGTATGACTGGGGAATCGATTAACCGAACACCAACAGCAATACAATCTTCAAAGTGTACTTCTAAACTGTTACGAATCTGAAGACCTTACTCAAACAGAAGAAATCACCAGCTGAAATGTTCTCAGTTGGTTTGGAGTCTGACACCGGGGCTGTCCTTTCCCTCCTTTGCCCCAAAATGACCCCTGCAGAATTAGCTGACGGTCACTGGCATGGTAAATGCTGCTCTGCACTGCTCTGGCAGCCCTGTGCTTGCCTGAACTGGCAAGAGAGCCAGCTAGCATCCAGCTTTCTGTGTTGACAAAACAAAGCAAAATAACTGCAGTGAACTGTTTTCCCTACTCTGTAGTTTTTGTATATATGTGTAGTCCAGGGAACAAATGGCTTTGCAACATGGTTTTTTTTTTGCATGTATACAATCAATGAGGTGAATGGTTTTCCTTGATTCATAGAATGTGTGTGTGTGCATGTATGTATATGCCATAAAAAGTCATCCTTGCTTGTCCCACCATTTCGGCAGCAGATTCCTACCGAGGTGCATCACTTGCACCGAAATGAAGCAGCACAGGTAACGAGTGGGGCTTAGACACCTGTATTCCAGGAAGATCTCAGCTAAAGCTGCTTCATTAAGTTGCTAAGCACTGTCCTTGTTAATAACTGACTAGAAACATGAAAAGGGAAGTGGAAAGTTTGGGCAGACAAGCTGGGTAAATCAAGCGCTGAGTCACAGCTTTTAGGTCACGCCAGATGCTCGCAGCCAGGTGCCCCCAGCCTGACTGCTCTGCTAATGGATTAAACTCTCACGGCGTGGCCAAATATAAACACCATGTGAACAGCAGAGCCTTAAACAGCCGTTGCCCAGGGTTCAGAGCCCCTGCAGCTCTGGGGGTGACAAGGAAGCCAGTGTGACCAGCTGTGCCGCCACCCTGGGGCTGGGTGATGCCCCCTCAGACATCCCATGCCACTGCCCCTTGAAGGGCAGGGGCTGGGGGGGTGAGCCCAGGGACCCCCACTGCCCTGGCACTGGGCGATTGTGCTACTCCCCTCTCTCACTGAGCAAATAGCTTCATCTGAGCCCCGTTAACGTTTCCCGAACTATTTACTAGCACCGTTGGTAGTCACCTGTATAAAACCAAACAGTTTTCAGCCTTTGTGCTTCAAGTTGCCAGCCCTCCTCTGAGGACAGAAGCCCATCAGCCCGGTTCCTTACCAAGTCGTCACAAATCTGATGAGTGATGGAACACACCGAATCTTAACACAGGGAAGCAGAACTAATACATGTTCTCCTCAAACGCAATTAAAGAGAAGCATTAGTTCTGGGTGTAGAGAAGGCAACTGATGGTAGCCTTTGGCTACAGGGCTCCATCTCCTGGTTTTAGGAAGATATTGTATGGCATAAGGAAACTTCATTTTCAAAATACCTAAGAAATGAGGACATTATTGACACATTGAGAGATAACGATTTGTTGGGCTATTATCCTTTATTTCTCAAGTAGTGCAAACATTACCAAGATTTTATGATCATATATGCTGCTCTGTGTAGCTTCAAACTTGATTCCTTGAGATGAAATTAAAATCCTTTGACCATGTAGGATATTCCTGTTGTCACTGAAGCAGTGTGTCTAGGCTGGAAGGGACTTCTCTTCTACCTTAGCCTTTGACTATTTGCTGTAGCTCCCTGACTCTCTCTGCATTGAATAAAATATACCTAGGGGATTTNCAGTGTGTCTAGACTGGAAGGGACTTCTCTTCTGCCTTAGCCTTTGACTACTTGTTGTAGCTCCTTGACTCTCTCTGCATTGAATAAAATATACCTAGGGGATTTGTTTTTCAGCCTTACCATCCTCAAAGAAAATAGAGCAAAAAATACATGTTAAAACATTGCAAAGAGATGTTTTGCTACGTTTTTCCTTTTACAGGACAAGGTCACTGGAGACATCAGCTCAGATGTGGGGAGAGGAATGGCTCCTCTGAGATGTACAACTTTCCAGACCATCATCTTCCCCTATAGGCTCCATTTCACCTGCATGCCCAGCTCTGCCCAGACATGGAAATACTGACCTCTAGCATGGGTTCGTCCTCATTAGCACTCACTCACCAAATAATTTGGAAATGCATTCTCTTTGGGGTTTTATCTCAATTGAATGAAAAGAATGGAGAATCATTTCATGTATTTATCACCCACATGCTATTCAGAGACACATAAACAGCAACGTGACCCAATTTTACTCCCAAAGCAGTTTTACACATACATTAAACATACCTGAAAGGTGGGATGAAGGTCAGACCTTGAGGTGATCCGCAAAAGCAATGTCAGTGGAGGAAATACAGCATTTGCAGTGAAATGAGTAAGACAACCTAGTATATAGGAAAAGGGTTAGTGGAGATCACCCAATCTAAAATTCCTGCCTATTATTTTTAATTATTGAAAAGAAAGAGCTTTTATTTCAAGCTATGTATGATGACTCACAGTGCAGTATCAGAGCAGGCATTGAGAAAAATCAGCGTTCATCGCAGTCATTACAGATAATATTTGATCATCATTCCAAAAGGCAAAGCATGTCAAGGAAACACCAAATCCCTACATCACAAACTTTGCAGTGTGAGTTTCTGTCTTCTTAGCTGTCATTCACAGAGCCAGAAAAATCCTTTCAGTTCTTCCTGTGCAATTTTCTAAGGGGCCTCTCCTTATTTTCTTACTCTCTCTGAAGTCAATGGAAATTTCCTGCTTTGCAGTGGCGATGCATCTAGTACCATCTCTTTAAAAATACCAGTACCAGCAGGCATAATGATTCTTCTTCACAACAGATAATACTCCATGTGGATCTGACATTTTCAAAGACTGGGGAGGTAGATATGCAGGACTTTAAGACATTTGATGCAAGTTTCATTTTGCCCTGTCCCTCTCACTGTCTCCTTAAACATCACACATTTTTCATACAACCATGGATACAAAAAAATTTAATTTTCTGTCATGAGGTGCTTTTTTTCACTATGTTGCCAGGCATCTATTTTCCCCAAAGAATATTTTGCCTGTCAATGGATGACATAAATATAACTGATGGTGTGATGTTGAAAGGCAATTTCAATGTAAATGAGCTACATGAGAACAAGAAGATTTCAAATGCAGCAGTTTTCCTGCATTTGTAATAAATGACAGGTTACTCCGCCTAGTGATCTCAGTATACATTGAGTATTGTGGCATTTAAGTATGTCCAGATTTCAGGCATTTTGCAATGAGGCAAAGTGACCATTAGCAAATACTTCAACAGCCAGGCTCTGGTACCTTTGATCAGGCCATGCAGCATTTTCTGCTGTATCATTCCCATCAAAACATGAAAATGGCATTGGAATGACTCACCATGTTGTACTTTTTTACCTTTTTTTTCTTTTTCTTTTTTTTTTCTGGAAATAGTGCTTATGCACAATCAGGTTACAAAATACTATTTCATATCAACAAGATTTGAAAAAATAATTTGTCCAAAACAATTATTTTGCTAAAATAACTTAGGCATAGGCCAAAGGGAGACAAGAGCTTGATATCTTGAAATCAGACCAGCCTTAGATTTGCCTGTGTTCAAAATGGCAAATGAGCCACTGGGAACCAAATCCTCCCCACTTTACAAAGGCAAAATTTTCATTAACTTCACCCCCTGCACAGCTTCCATATATTGCCCATGAGGATATTACACAACTACCACATTCCTCTAAGTTACAGCTTAGCTGTTGCCTAGGGTGGTTGCTGGTGGCTTTATCCTTTAGTGATTCTCTGGAAACTGCGGCAGGGCTGGTTTCTGCAAGGCTGTGGCTGAGGGCACTGTGCTCCCTTGCACACCATTCAGCCTGGGCCCTGCACAGACAATGGTAATGGTAAAGTAAGGGGAGAAAGCCTCCACAGGTCTGGTGTATTGACCCTGGCACCAGGTACCCACCAAGCCACTTTCTCAGTCCCGCTCCTCAGCAAGATGGGGGAAGAAAATGCAATTAAAAGCTCATTGCTCAAAGTAAGGACAGGGAGATCACTCATCAATTCCCATCATGGGCAAAACAAACCTGACTTGGGGAAATTAATTTAATTTATTGCCAACTAATGACAAAATAGGATAGTGAGAAATAAGACTAAATCTAAAAAAATCTTCCCCCCACCCTCCCTTCTTTCGGGGCTCAACTTCACACCCAATTTCTGTACCTCGTCCCCCTGAGCTCAGGAGGATGGGGAATGGGGGTTGTGGTCAGTTCATCACACGTTGCCTCTGCTGCTCCTTCCTCCTCACACTCCTCCTGCTCCAGTGTGGGCTTCCTCCCACAGGAGACAGTCCTCCCCAAAGTTCTCCAATATGAGTCCTTCCCACGGGTTGCAGTTCTCCACAAACTGCTCCAGCGTGGGTCCCCCATGGGGTCACAAGTCCTGCCAGCAAACCTGCTCCAGCCTGGGCTCCTCTCTCCATGGGGCCACAGTTCTTGCCACGAGCCTTCTCTGCAGCTTTATCTAGGGCATATCTGCCTGCTCCAGCATTGGGTCCTCGCCAGGCTGCAGGTGTATCTCTGCTCCCCCGTTACCTCACCACGGGCTGCACCACGGGCTGCAGGGGAACCTCTGCTCTGGCTCCTGGAGCACCTCCTCCCCTCCTTCTGCACTGACATTGGCGTCTGCACAGTTGTTTCTCTCACATTTTTCTCACTCTCCTTCACAGCTGCTGCTCAGCATTTTTTACCCTTTCTTATATCTGTTAATGCAGAGGTGATAGCAACATTGCTGTCACACTCAGCATTGCCAGCAGTGGGTCTGCTGCAGAGCTGGCTGGCACTTGCTCTGCCCAACATGGGGGCAGCTCCTGGTGTCTTCTCACAAAAGCCAACTCTGCACCCTCCCTGCTACCAAAACCTTGCCACACAAACCCAATGCAACAGGCAACTGTTTCAGTAGTCCACCCTCATGGTGAATGTCGTCAAGCCCAGACATACCATATTTAAAATCTGTGTATGGGAGTTGGGATCAGCTTTTGGTCAATGTTCCTAGTGAAACAGAGCTGCTGCTGCTGTAATGGACAGATGATGTTAAGAGCAGCACATCACTAGAGATGGTGAGGCTAAAATGGGAGTCAGCTGAGCAGAGAGCTGAAGACTGAGTCTGGAATTTTAGGGAGAGCAGGTAGCCTATGCTTCATTCCAGTAGAAATGAAATGCGTTAAGTGCCACACGTTCTCTCACTTCATTCCCTACTTATATTCCTGACTGATTTAAAGCTGAATTCTGAAAATGATTGCATCCGTGTATGATGCTTAATGCTTTATACAGCCTATATAAAATGCAACACTACTTCTCTTATGCTATTTATTTCTTTGTTTATTTTTTTCCCTTTTTTGTACACATTTTTGTATGCATCCTTTTTCTGTATACAGTTTTGAAGCACATAATGAGATGCCAAAGTGCAATGAGGTCACAGAATTATAGGCTCAATTTGCCTGGTTTTATTTACTATTGAATTGCAGAATGCCCATTTTCTACTGCCCTGGGAATAATGAAATTCAACTGAACTATTTTAAAAAGATGGGGAAATCTATACAGTGTTCTGATTTGTTCTAAGGAAAGCTGCATATGAGAATCACTGCATTTCCATTATGTCCCCAGACTATCATTACTTGCCTTTCCTCTCTACCGTGTATTATTCTCTGACTTCTTGGGTGTACCAAAAGGATCACTATTTGTTTCCTGAAGGCAGAAGAGAACTTCATCCGCCAGTTGAAAAGGCTGGTGTATCGTTCATTATCTAAAACCATGTTTCTCAAACAAGGGATGGGGGCTGATAAGGATGCATGTCAATCTCGAGTGCAAATAGCAGCCCATGGTAGTTGAAGCCTTTAAGCAGGTTGTCAAAGGCTTCAAGACAGACACCAGCCTGCTTTTCCAGGCATAATTCCCCATGTGTTAGCTGTGACTTTCTTAACTGTAAAGGTATGGATCAAGCTCTTTATTTGTGTTGCCCATTCCCAATAGCTGTGTTACTATTAAGAGTAGTGGGGACATGTTCTGTGAATGACACCCTGTTTGTATTTGGTGCTTACTGAAGGAACAGCTCCATTGTCTACAAGTAGCTAATTCCACATCCAATATAATGGTTTACAGAGACTGGTTACGAGTTTCCCAGAAGTGAGTTTTCCTTCATCATCATTATCTTGTAGCTATGGACAGTCCCCACCACACAGATTGACCTCACGGTGCACGCAGGAGGAAGGGGTTGTCTCAGAGTGGGTGAGATGAGAGGCTGTCGCTGGGCGATGTGGCAGGTATGTGGTGCAGGTCTTGCTGTGAATCCCAGTGCCTCTTCACAAGCGGTTGCCAGTGCCGGGGAAGGACCTCAGAGAGGGGCTGGGGGGTCCTGCCAGGCAGGACCAGGGAGAGAAAGTCAGCCTGAGGAAGCGTGTGGCTCTTATCTTCTCTTGTCTGCATTGATTAAAAAAATGTTGATCCTGTTTCGGACACATACCTTTGATACAGGAGTTATTTTAGAGGAAGTTTTGCTGCTGTTCATTAGGCACTTTTCACCTCTTTGTAATTAACTTGCTTTGCTTCCTAGTGAACACAATATATTCAATCAATAAGGACAAATATTCTGAGGCCACTTTTTGTGGCTAAATCCATGTAAAGTGGCTTTAGTGTAATCAGGGCTCTATTCCATCAGTCAATCATATGGCTTATGGAAAGGCCACATAACTCACAGCCTGAAGCCACATCCTCTTAACATTGCGACCCTAAGGGCCCAGTTCACAGCTTACCTCTGGCATAGCGCAGAGTTAGAACAAGCCAGAAATTACTATTTTACTTTCATGAGCCCAAAACCGTACAGCTTTAAATACAGATGATTTGGGATGTTTTATTATACCACCAAAATTTACATAACTGCTTTTGAAACTGATTCACACAGAGATGTTAAACATGCAGGTAAGTTCTCATATCCCTTCCAGCAAAGAAAAAAATGATCACCCCAGAGAGTGTAGAAGGATAATTTCACTGAGTTCACTACCAGACTTGCTCAAGTGTAAAGATGCAAATGTGAAAATCAACAAAACCCTTTTTTCTCATTCTGCATGACTCTTGAAGCTTCCAAGAGTCTCTGTTGCTTTGCACAAATAATTTTGCCTGTGGGAGAAAAGGATGAGAGCATTGGGAGCTGCTGGTGTGAGACGGATGGGAATCTCTCTCATAAATGCCTATGGATTTCCAACCACCTGTGAAGAGATTATTCCAGCCCTTTCCCTGTCATTCAAATGCCAGAAACGACAGAGACAGGCAGTAAACACTGGAGACACCAGAAGGACTTTTATGAGGTAGGGAGCCATCCCCTAAATGCCACAGTAGCTATGATGAGAAACAGAACATAGCAGACACAACCATAACTGAGTTCCAGTGTTACCGTATGTTTTATTCATACTTTTTCAACTTACTTGTCATTTGAGCAGGTTTTGCAGGGAGAGACATTATGTTTTTTAAACCAGTTGATAGAGTTAGAAAAAGTGGGCAAGTTTTCTTATTTGGAGTTTCTTCATTAGCCCTGACAAGTTGCAAGTCCCTGCTATTGCTTGTTCAAATGACTTTCCTTGACAGTGAGGGGGTGGAGAGAAGAAAGGCGGGGAAAAGGAAGAAGAGTCATGGAAAGGTGGCACACAGAAACACACTGTCTGCGTTTCCATTGTGAAATCTTCTAATTTCCTTATTGCCTATCTACTAGAAACTGTCTTTTCCAATTTATATTATATATGTATGTTTATTTCAGAAGCTTCTTATGTCAAATCTCATTTGATTAGAGCTGCAGTTAGAGGAGCTGTTATACGAGTACACAAAAGCAGCTATATAAAAGTATAAACCGAATGTATACGATCTCCTGTCAGTCACTACTAGTTCACCCCAAACCTCAAGTTTTCAGGAAAATGCAGAAAATAACGTGTTTGGGTTAAACACCATGCATTTCTGGATGCTCGACCCTTCTCAGATTTCAGAGAAATATACTGATTCTGTGAGCCTGCATCGTTGCTGCTAGCCATTTGAGGACTACAGGGTACATCTGAGTTCACACCCTGCCGTTGAGCTTTGGAAATTATTGCTTCAGCTTGTTACCCCACCATTGGTCTGCAATGTTCTGGTTACGCTACAATTCTAGACAAATCACACAGAAAAAATCTGAACTTCATAGTTTAATGCCAAGGCCTCTGCTTCTTCCCCAGACCTTCATGGTACAAAAGGAGCCCCAGGGACCATCAAGTGCCCTGGCACGAGGCACTGCAAAGTGCTGAGTACTGCTGCAAGCCGAAGAGACAAAGGGAGCTGCATAGCTCACGCCAGGACCATGCCCAGCCACAGCTGACGGCATGGAGGATAACAGGCCCCTCATCTTCCAGGGCTGTGGGTCAGGGCTGCACAGACACTCACCCAGAATATTTCCAAATAAACATGAAAGGTTTGCATCATGAGCGCAGTGCAGGATTTGCAGGACAAAGAGAAAAGACTACTTTTTAACTCAGTCCATTTTAAGGCAACTAGTCAAACTGAAGGCATTTTGCCTTCATACATGACATTTATGTCAAATGTCAAATGATTGACATTAAAAAAAAAGTAGTGACTGGAACAAGCGCAGCTTTCTCCCCACGTGTAAGATGTCTTTTCCTTGGGCAACCACATGAAATTCCTCAAGGAGTGAGTGACTCTTTGCTAAGGGAAATGAACCACCGTCCAGGCTGAACAAGACACCGGCTCTCACCTGGCTCCACTAGTCTCCTAGCTACTGCATGAATTCAGCTTCCCAGGTGAGGTTTCAGTGTGCACCAGCAGAAACCAAGGAGCCAATGTGCACAAGACAAACCCTGTCACAGGGACCAGCTTCACACAGGTTGCTGTCATTTTCCAAGCCTCACGTTGTGAAAGTCATCTCACAAGATAGAGCTTAATCTCTAGATTGATTCCTGTTCAGCAGAAGCAAGATCTAGTCACTGCAGTACACATGTACTCATGTACCCAGCAGTGAGTTGTGTATGCTTCTCTATTTGTAGTAGTCCTAGAAGGCAGCAGCCCTAGAAGCACAGTCTCATAACTCCTGTGTGTATTTCCCAGCAATATCATTAGGACTACGAATAGCAATTTAATGCTGATGAGCAGACCTCTCAAATTTGGGCGTATTTAAGTAGAGGAGAGAAGCTTACTTCAGTGAGGTCTCTTATTTTTGTTCATCACATTATAGGAACTTGGAGGGGGGATTAGCCTCTAGTTATGGCATACAAACGTAAATTTTAACTTATGAGTCTTAAAATGTCCAATGTACTCCACGAGGATCCAGTCAGTGGAGGACAGAGGGTGATTCAGCCCTGCCTGGTGCTTGTCTCTGCTGCCCACACAGAGCCACCTCCTGCTCTTTGAGGTGCCCGGAGGTTTCTGAGACAAGTGCCAAGGCCTAGCAAATCTAAGGCACAGCCTACGTGAGACCAGTGCTGCTGTGGAGCATCTGCCGGTGGTCAGCCAGGTGCCCTTACACCTCTCAGGGGCTCTAGGTGCTCGTGAGAGGACACCCGTGGCTGCTTGACCGAGTGGCTCGTTGACAGCTATTGACTATGTTGGCTGGATCCCATGGACTCTGCTGGGAGTTTTGGTACCTACATACTGTCTCCGACATTTGGGTGTGTGAGTCTCACACCAAACCCTGCTTTGGCAGTTCTTATGGAGTGTTTGCCACATCTCCTTTTGAGTGACTGCAACTCTCCTCAAAGGGGGATTTTCAGTTTTGATTATTTTGTTAATTCCTCTTCATTTTACCTGAGTTCATAATGATTTCTGAGGCAGATCAAGCAATAATCTGGGTAATACTTTAAAATGAAAAGAATATCCCTAAAATACATTCTCTTCAATCCTTGCTACCTTTTAAAGTATTAAAAAGGATATTTATTACATTATTGTGGATACTGTATTAATTCCTGTTACATTAACATAGGACACTGCATTTTTATTAAAAAATTACTGAGGTTTAATAAAATTTTAAAAACCCAAAATCTTCCAAGGCAAATAAAACTGAAAACACCATTATAGCTGTTATGACTTGCAGAACCTGAACAAAATAAACAACGCACACTTCTATGCTCAAAATAACCCAACTGCTGCTATAAAAATATTGTGTTTTCTGTTTCACAAAGCAACTGATGCTTTACTTAAAGATATTTCAGGCATTCTTCACTGCACCAGCAGTGGTTAAGCATGCATTAGTTAAAATATAAATAACCTTTCCCCACAGTCTGTATTAACTTCTGTGGGAAAACCCTGATGAAACCAATGCATTTCTGCACTGGAGTGTTACACATGATACATGTACACTGTGATGCAAAAATAACCTCTGCTCTAAAACGAGAAAATCTCAGAACTAATGAGAAGCCAAGTTTTGTCTGTATCTGAACTCTTCACATGTAAGATGCCTGCATCCAGTATTTCAGCTCAGAGAGAGAGAGGGACGAATGCCAGGTATGTCCCTCAACTGCTTGTGTATTCAGGAGGGATGAGATCCGGTGTTTTGACCTCAAGCCAAGTTTAGTTTGCCAGTGGCCACCAGGTCTTTTATACAAAATTGGACTTTAGAAGGTGAGCCTCAGAGGTCACAGAGGAGCTACCCATTTCAGCGAAGACAGGTTGTCCTTACCACGAGGCAGGCTGCAGGGGTAAAGTCTGGTCACTGGTGAGAGTCATGTGTAATTCAATTTACTTGGTTAACTTTAATCTAAACCTGTCTCTATTTTGACCTTATTCCTGATTTGAGCTCTTTCTTTCTGAAGCCTGTCCAGTGAATTTTTCAAATAGCAAGCTCTCAGGGCATGCTAACAGCATATAGTACATACCACTGTAAAGCATCTCAGGATCAGCTGCTGCGATCATTCTAGTATAAGCAAAATATTGAGAGTTTAAAGCAGAATCAAATGATCATGACATCAAAGATTTAATGTAACTCCTCAGCATTCCTTGTCAAGGCTTGAAAATTATAGCTTGCTTTCTCTTGTGTTTCTGAAAATGAAAAGTGTGTTGAAAGCAAGTACTCACACTCCTACTGCCTGCCTTATCTAAACAGAAGAATGGAAAAGTCAGAGTCATGCTCACAGACCTTCCCACAGATCTTCCTTGTGTCATTTCTAGACCGTGTGTGTGATTAGAATATTATTTTTCTAACAATGCATAAACTAGCAATAGCTGAGATGAAGAAACTTTCATATCCAAAGTGAAAGAAAAAAAAAAGTTCCAAAAAGTTTAGCAAAGCTCTTCTTCACTTCATTTTCTCTAGTCAAATTTAATCCAAATATTAATGTATTAAGTGCTATTAGCATTAATCTCTGGGCATGTGAGACAGATGAGGCCTAATCAGTTTTTATGCCATATCATCAAGCATTCATATGCAAATGTGCCCAGATCATTTCATCACATGAGATATTGTTCCTTAATCAGGCTACAGAAAACAGAAACCCTACTAGAGAAAGGCAATTATTCCCACAGATAAGACAGAGAGATATTTTCAATTTCCTTTTTTTTTTTCACCTCTCACTCAAAAGTTAGGGGAGTACATATCTATGGCCTTCAGGTTTTTTTTCTGAAACTTTCTTTTAACCTGGTCATTCTTTCCTTTGACCCTGAATCATCCTGAATGATCAAAGGGAGCGAGATCTACAGGCACACCCCTTTGCTATGGGCCCTAGGGTGACACAGCATGAAAGGGAGGTTATCAGAAATGTCCTAAGGCTGTAGTTAAAATTAATGGTGATTAATAAGCTAATCCAGTTGTTAAACTAAATAGCTGTTGGATTAACAAATAAAATGCTTTTTAGTAAAGCAAAACATTCAGAATTCTTTTTTTTAGTTTTCATAAAATTGGATTTTTTTATAGGCTTCATTATCAAAATGGAAAACCAAGAATCATGATGGAAGTCCATGTGCTTTGTTGGGGATTCATTCGATCTGACCTTGGCTGTCTCACATCAGCATTTACACCTGAGTTGGTTATACAGTCTCTGTCTCTAGTGAGCAGCAAGAAACATGTATTTAGGGAATGCAGTTCATGCAATCTATTTTATACATTTACATTTGAAGGAGTGAGCAATATTCTGGAAGTGTCTGTTTTCCTCAATTAGGTAAAGTGTGAGACTGCATAAGGAGCTCATCTGTAAATATTTAAAGCTGATGAGATGCACTTCCCCCTTTTTTTGTGTATTTCAAAACTCTCTCACACACACACACAGCAGCCCTTTATGTTAGAAAAATCAGGACCCTTAGGTCCAGTATACAAAAATTTAAATATGTGGGAATTATGATGGCTTGAGCATCTTTAATTCACCTGTCTTACATAATGTATTGTGATACAGTCTTTAATTACAGGACCACATCTTTTTTCCCCCATCAGATGCCTCCTTCCCTCCATGCACAATTAATGAGCTCTCATTCAGTGACTGAGAAAAGGAACAGAGGTTGTATGGAATAGTCGGAATCCTTTAAACTTGGCAATATGCAATTAAAACAAAAGCAATGTGGAGCACAGAAAATGAATTTTTAAAAGCCATTGACGGGTGTCAAAATGCATTTGTAAACAGTGAGGCCTCATTAAGGACATGTATTCTTAAGGCCACACTGAGGTCAGCTCTTGGCCTTTACATTTTTATTAATGATCTGGAAGAAATGAGAGAATCCTGACTGATTAAAGTGTACATGTGACACATGAAGAGGGTACACTGAAACAAATGAGTTGATAAGCTACTGCAAGCAAATGACATGTGAGTCAATAAAGATAATTGTAATTCAACAATATTCTGGAATTATAGACATAATGACACACTATCTTGGGAACAGTAACTGAAATGATTGGGGCATCATGTCAGTCAGCTGGAGATGAGCTCCTCGTGCAGTATGCAAAGGGAATAACAGCAAAACAAAATGCCAGTCCTGGGATAAACAAGCAAAATAATACCAAAAAGGGTTAGAAAGGTTATGCAACCTGGCACTAGCAAGTCTTCTGAGATGCTGTGCACAGTCCCGGCACCCACAGCTCAAGAAGGAATAAACTGGATCTCTCTGGTTCAGAGATGAATCAGGAAAAAGATTAAAGGATTGGAAAATCTGTCTTAGTGAAAAAAATGAAGTCCATTCTGTTTACCTTAACAAAAAGGCTAAATTGTGCCTTGATCACAGTTTCTAATTACCTCTACAGGGAACAGAAATTTGATAATTGAAGACTCTTCAGTCTCAAAAACACAAATATAACAAGATCGAGTGCCTGGCTGAAAGTAGAGACATTCAGAAACTATATACATTAGTATTATGAAAATTAATCACTTCAATAATTTAACAAAAATAATGATAGATTGTCCATATTGCAAATATTTAAACAGGAGAGATTTTCTATCTTTTAAAAAGAGACACCCTAGTTAAACAAAAACTAATTCAGGGAAGAATTGACCTGTGCTACACTGGAGGTCAGAGTAAAGCATCATCTCTGAACTTAGGGTCTAGGAAGATGTTGCTTCACTTCATTGCTGGGGGGGCATGTCTTATTTACAGTACATTATTCAAAACCTCACATGGTTATAAAATACTTGTTTTTCATGGAATTTCTTCTACTGTGTTGTCACGGTGCTGCACCAGCATTAATCTGTACATCAGGCCAGTTGGGAAGATTATGTTTGAAAGTGCCGGTTAATTCTGGATGCACAGTTTGAAAGGCTTGTACCTGACCCTTCAAAATACCTTGCACTTCTGAGCACTTCACATATTTAAAGCACAGCTCCTAACAGCATCAGTCATGGCTCTGAAAGCTCAGTACTTTCACAAATCAAACCCTAGCAATTCACATGGAAACTCAGAAATGAAGATCACAGAGTCAATGACCACTTATGGTTGAAAAATTATTTCAAATTATTCCTGCAGTAGAGAATAGCAGTAACTCAGTATCCAAACCTAGTTCTACAGGGCAACGTTCAAAGATTTAACTGTGAGATCAGTCTTTCCCATTATGAAATCCTCTCCTTCGATCAGTACAGACATTTTTGCTTCTGTAGCACAGGAGGCAGGGATAATAAATAACAGTTCCCTTCACCGCACAACCCCAGTTCATCCTCAGAATATATCCTGCCTCCACAATCACACTCATGAAGGTCCTATGAGAAATATGAGAAACCAATGCACAGTGAGGAAATAAAGGTACAGTACAAAGCACATCCATGAGGTCGTTTTTCTGCAATTGTGGTATTTCCAAGTTATCAAGTGTCAGAATTTGCAATCTTGGTGCTTTTTCTAAAAGTTTCAGTTTTAAATGTATCAATTCCTGGGCTCTCCTATCATCTTTTAAGCAGCAAAAGTATTACTGACATTTTATGAGCAGGTTGTTCAGTGGAGTAAAAATATTCAGACTCAGCACTCATAATTGTGTTGTAGAAGATAGAGCAGGAATGAGCTCACACTAAGCGGCTGCCATCCTTCTCCATTCTCACACACTTTCTCACCAGATTTCCTACACGATCGTCGGAGTGGAGGAAGAATGTTCTGCTACCATGGATCCCTCTCCCTCACACCTCAGCATGACCCAGGCCCTCCCAACATATCACTGGCCTGGACCTTTCCTGGTTCTGCCCACAGCTGCCTGTCCATCCCTGTGCATGCACACAGGTAGAGATATAATGGTGAGCTCTTGCAGGTGCAGAAACTAAGAGAAGGATCTTCTTGGCATATGTCTGTCTGCAAAAGGGAGGAAACCAAGGAGAAGTCTACAGAAAGCTGGAGGAGCTCAGCTGAAAGAAGAAGCAGGAAAGACAGCTTCTCTGGACACCACACCTGCTGGAAAGCCATCCCCACGAGGGCTCTGCACAGCGTCTGCCAGGTGAGCAGCAAATGCTTCCCAAAGCAGGCTGGGATGTGCGTGGGACATCAGCATACGTGGTCAAACCGTGTGTTGGCAGCACTACAACAGGGCTGGGGGCATCAGGCTGCTCTGCCACCCTGGCCTGACTTGCTGGTATGCTTTAACTTAACTATTTTGTATAGCACGTAATGTTTTTTAATAGCTTAGAGGTGCCTGGGAGAAAGAGACTTTCTCTAATATGCAGGGAGTATATTGCGCCTGACTAATTTTATGGGTCCCTATTGACAAAAGGCTTTATCTGTGCTTTCTATCCATTTAACTATAAATCTCTGTATTTGTGAGTTTTGACTCATGGGGACCCATATAATTTAGTTTGATGAATGATTCTGTGTCTTATGATAGCGCAATGAAATCTTTTGGTAAAATGTAGTAATTCATTTCCTCATAATTAATGGGTGACAGACAACACAGTACAGAAATAACAGATTGTTGAATCAACAAATATATCCAGGTGTGCCAAAGCCTACACAAGCTGCCAGTTAAGAATTAGAAAGTGCCTTTGTAACAGTATAAAATCTGACACTAGGTGTAAAATCAAATGGTAAACACGTTTCCAAGCAGTCTTGATCCCAAATATCTGCTGCCTGTGGTATCCCTCTGAGACACCTTTCCCTTCTTCTTTGCCTTGTGTACACTGTAGTGCCACACACTGTGTGCACACACTTTGCTTTTCCCAATGTAGATGCCATCAGTGTAAGAGCAGGACAAATGGTATAAGGGAGATGCTGGGAAGTTAAGTTTTAAATCCTGTTCACTACATAAAATTACTTTTGCAATCTGCTTAGAATAGCATTCAGACACAATAAAGACTAATTTTAAGTAGAATAAATAAATGAGAAGCAAGATAACTATTTGGGGGAGTTCACTGTAGGACTATTATAAAAGGGAAGTGAATGCGTGTGGTAGGACTTCAGTATCTGACTAAGAAAGCTCTCAACAGTCATGAGGTCTCTGTCTTTCCTCCCAAGACTAGCAGCTTCCTTCCTTCTTGGAAGAAGAAAGTCTGAAAGAAACAGGTCAGCCCCTAGATAGGAGTGTCTGAGGGAAACCTCAATGCTCTGGTCTGATTCTGGGGTCTCTCACAAATCATACTGCCTCAAGTCAGTCTCTCAGTTTTCCTTTTTTGAATGACCAAATTAGGCAAGTCCCAGTCCCAAGCTACTCTTGTCACAGGCAATAATTACAAACACTTTTTAGCAAACAGAAATGTCCTTTATCAGAAGCATCAACAAGCAAATCTTTAACTGCAGTCATGCTGGTCTGTGCAAGTGGCCTCAGCATTAAGCACAGAAAATTTTTCTGCAAAAGTTTTCTGCAAACACCCTAGTTTGACTACTACAAGTCTAAAATCAATGTGTTTTAGAGGTTCATAATCCATTTCAAAAGTTACGTTGCAGATCCACCAGCAGACAAACCAGACGACTTGATGCTCTGAAATTAGTCAGCCAGGGTCCTGTAGCAGTCTATCTATTTGGCTTCTGTGTCTCCACAAAACGGTTTCTCTCTTGTGCACATTATCCCTGTCGTATTATGATTCCTGCTGTCATGGCAGGGGGATGCCACTAAACAAGAATCTGAAAATGATGTTGATAAAAAGGCTAGCAGATGCCCAGAGAGGAATCACGGTAGGTTCCTAGCCCTTTTTTTTTTATCATTAACAGCTGAATTGCACAGATTCATTCCTGTCAATGTACCATTTATTTATTCAGTGGCATAGTAATAGAACCATTTTGTCTTCTATTTCTTCCCTAACAATCTCTAATGTGAGGCCTTTTTGACATTCTGTGAGCATTACATTGATGTTTTAGAGTACTACTGCAATAACTCAAGATCTTTTTTCCGTGAATCATAACAACCTCTTCAGAGACAACCACTATGCATCCCTTGTTGGAGAGATTCTTTCTTTTTCAAACCAAAAGTATTAACTGCCCTTATTGGCACTGAAATTCAACTGCCATATTGCTGTGCAGCTATTAAGACGAGGTCTTCTCTACCTTAAATGAAGCATAATGTAATGCATACAGCAAACAAGGCAATACTATGTAACATAGTCATATAGACATCATGTAAAACACAGCAGAACCAAAGGTTCAAAAACATCAACAAGTTGTACTCAGTATCACCAAATATTTCAAATTTAATGAGCTGTATTTGTTCAGTTACTTCATATGAACAAAAATCAGAAATAAAACCCTCTCTACTCATTTTGCTGTCAGAATATATATAAATGGTGTTCATGCTATACTGTATTTGTTAATGAGTTCTCAGAAAGTTGCAACTTATTGAATACTGAAAAAAATAAAGCATTAATCATAATGGAAATGTTCAAAGGGTTATTTTATTGGTTGCATGAATCTTTATGAGGAACTGCTTCCTTAAAAACAGAAGTTGCTCTAAAATTAAATGGAAAATAAGGGAACAAGCAATTAAAACAATAAATCCCAGAAATTTCTGTCAGCTGACCCCATACTGTCACTTGTCTGTCAGTTTCACCTTGACCTGACAGAGTGGGTCCAGAGGAGGTCCATGAAGATGATCAGAGGGCTGCAACACCTCCCCTATGAGGACAGGCTGAGGGAGTTGGGGTTGTTCAGCCTGGAGAAGAGAAGGCTCCAGTGGTACCTTATAGCAGCCTTCCAGTACCTGAAAAGGGCCTATAGGAGAGATGGGGAGGGACTTTTTACAAGGGCATTTAGTGACAGGATGATGGGTAATGGATTTAAACTGGAAGAGGGCAGATTTAGACTAGATATAAGGAAGAAATTGTGAGGGTGGTGAGACACTGGAACAGGTTGCCCAGGGAAGCTGTGGATGCCCCATCCCTGGAGGTGTTCAAGGCCAGGCTGGATGAGGCTTTGAGCAACCTGGTCTAGTGGAGGGTGTCCCTGCCCATGGCATGGGGGTTGGAACTAGATGATCTCTAAGGTCCTTTCCAACCCAAAACATTCTATGATTCTGTGATGCAAGCTGAAATTTTTGATGTTTATGAGGCCACACTGTTTTCAATCCTAGTAAATGAACATGCACCATATGACTTGCTGTACCATTCAAGAGAAAAAAGAAATGCCAGATATTACCTTCTAGGATATCCTGAGAAAAATTCAACTGCTATTCCTGTTGTAGCAATGTTTAACACTGCTGATTTCTCTTATGCAGGTCATGGTTCTCTAGCAGGCAGTCCAGATATGCTGTCATGGGGATCAAGACAGTGACTGGGATATGAATTTTCCTTCTTCATTTATTACATGATGTTTGAATATAGAGAAAAACAAAGTGTTAAATAGGTTAGAATAAATTCCTCATCACCCTCAACATGACATGTTAGAAGACTCAGTTCTAACACAATCTCTTTCCTTCTGCTTTCTGTCTTGGTTGGCTAGCTTGTATATTTGCGATCCAATTTTCGTGAATTTTGATCATTTAATTTCTGGTGGCTTCTAACTATCAGCTCTTTTATCAATTTTGCAACCATGATGTTTTCAGAAGTTCTAAGGACTTCCAAATCAGGAAGCAATGGAAAATTTCCCTAAATATTGTATCATCAGATTCATCTGCTTTTCCCTTGACAGCAGTGCTGGTCCTGTGTCTCCTCTCTGGACTGCTTCTCTCTAGAGCAGCCCCAGACTAAAGGCACTGACATCAGGAATCTGACAGCTTGCCATCTAATTTTCCTTACATATTTGCTCAAGCCAGCAGAGGTTATGGATCACCAAGAGTGACACAGCCTCTGGCTGAATTGATCTCTCAGAAAATGGCAAATGTCCTTTCTGAATTAGTGCAAGCACCCCCAGTGTCAGACATATTGACGTGGCAACCCCCATATGCAATTGAAACCAAACTGTAACCAACAATGATGAATTTGTATTCAAATATGGGTATTGCAATATTTACTAGTCGATTAAGTCAACAGGCAATATCCTTGTGTTAACAATCTACTTCCCTGCACAGTGAGCTGGGGACATGTCCATCTGATGGCTTTTTAAAATGGAGCAAATATGTACAGGTGGATCAAATATGTACCATCAAAACCATAAAATGAGTAGATTAAACATATGCTAAAGTCCACAACATTGACGCATAAGCTCATTTCAATGGATTAGAAATCAGCGCACAAACACTTTCACTCTCACCCTGTTCCTGAGCGGGAGGGTGCTATGCGCCAGCTGTGTAACTCACTGCCTGTAAAAAGTGGAATGGCACTACTGGCTTGTCTGAGCTGTCTTCACCTGAGGATGGTATGATCAGAGACTGCCCTTCCTCAGGTCCAATGCACTGGGCTGGATTTTACCTTCTCATGACAATAGACGGTGGGTTAGGATCTCACTCTCAAGCATTCTAGAATCTAGAGATTCTGGTACTATTCACAGAGGACCAGAATGGACTTCAGATTTAGGAAAACTAAAAACATAGATGTGTGGACACATGCAATTTAACAACTTCCTGAAGTCTGTAAGGAGGCTGTCACTGAAACATGGCAAAAAATTCTCCTTAAACTGCTAGAAATGTGGTAGATTATTTCATTCAGTCAGATCTTCTTGTCAATGAAGCCTGAGTGACAAGCCACACAACAGCATACATGAGGTCCTTGCAGAGAAGAGATCCTGTTACCTCTGGCTGGTACAAAAGATGTGGCATTAAAAAATCAGTAGCTTCAACATGCCAGGATGCCTAAGCAGCTTCAACAGAACAGATTTGGCCTGCTGTCAGAACATGTACCACCTGATGGACAGAGAAGACAGGCAGAACCCCCATATTAAAAGAGAAACATTCTGTTCTGATTTAAACAGTTTCACGTCCCCCACAACTTAATCATTAGGGAACTGTGAGATTGCATAAATAGATGCCACTCAGAACATAAACACTGGAGTCACTTTGATTTGTTCCCTTGTGGCAGAGTCCATCTGAAAGGATGACAAGCAAAGATAACGTATCTTGAAATTCCCTCCTAACAAACAATAAATTACCCCATTGAAAGCAGGCTTTCAAAGTACAATTCACACAATTTCTCAGCCCAGCATACAGCCAGATGCCTTGAGGCCAAGTAAGTCACTTTAGAAGCAGAAGTAGACAGCAGGTCATGTATATCGTGTATATGGCCAATAATAAGAGAACCACATGAATCTCTGAAAATAGGAGAAAATGAATTTCATTACAGATTCATATTCAAAGTTTCAGAAGAGTAGGAGTTCTGAAGCTAAAGAACAGTTTTAATAGTCTTCCGTTTACTATCTATCCAAGGGCTCTAAAAGAATTTGCCATATAATTAAAACCTTTCAGTGAGATGAAAGAGCTCAACAGGAAAAATCAGATGCTCAAAATTAAAAAGGTGGCTTCTAACTATAAAATCATACTACTTGTTACAGCTTTCATAATTAGCTTCTTTTTTAGTTCTTTTAACTCACTTCCTACTGAGATATATTCAGAAAGCCTAGGGCTTACATTATTTCCATGTCTAGTAGGAAAAAAAAATAAAAAGTAGGAAGATAAAATAGACACAAAGGAATTGATTTAGACTGAATGCATAAGAAGGGAACAGCTGCATTTCGTTAGGTAATTCTGGTATAAATAACCTAGAGCAATGCTCACCATCACAAAAAAAAGATGAGTTAGTGTTTGAAAAATGATCTTTCTTCTACTGAAAGTTGCTGCTTCTCATCTAAGAAGCAGTAACTAACTGATTTTGTGTGTCTTCTTAAGACTTATACAGTGGGAAGTAAACAAGATTCATGTAAGCCACCTTGAGGCTGACCACTAACAAGAAATCCAAACCGAGCTGTGACAGTACTCTTCCTGGTAGCTAGCCCAACAAGCACTTGGAGGAGTGAGGCCAGAATACTTAATGAAGAAGAAGAGAAGTTTATTTTGGTTCATCTCAGATCATTTTCTTCTGTTTTATCACTAGAGATTAAAAAAAAAAAAAAAGAAACAACAAATAAATAGCTTCTCTTCAAAATTATTTTTTATTGTGCCCAGAATGAAGCAACCTCAATCATGGGTAATTTATTCTATTTCTTTGGACTGTTATTTTAAAATTATAAACCAAACTCTTCAATTAAAACATGTAAGAATGTTCACACTACTCCACCTTTTTAAAAGTTGTTAAAGTACTCAGAGTCTCCAATTCACAGACTTAATTAATTGACATGTGCTGTTCTCAGTTAATAAAATATTTGAGTGAAAGATCATTCATGTACAATATCTTCTTCATTGGTCAAATGGCACAAATGAGGGTTGGAACAGAGCATCCTCACCTATGGCAGGCAGCAGAAGATGAAAGTGGGGATGGAATGAAAGGATACAGACTCTTTAGCAAGGACAAGCAGGGGAGACAAGGAGGGGGTGTCACCTCTGGGCCAATGACCAGCTGGAGTGCATGGAACTCTGCCTGGGGATTGATGAGGAGCTGACCGGGAGCTTATGGGTCAGGATTAAAGTGACAGCAGGGACAGGTGACATTATAGTGGGCATCTGCTCCAGGTCACCTGACCAGGAACGCCAAGCAGATGAAGCCCTCTATAGACAGACAGGAGCAGCCTCATGCTCACAAGCCCTGGTCCTCATGGGGTTCTTCAGCTACATTGATATTGGTTGGAGGGACAACCTCACAACAGTGAGAAGGGCACACAGCAGACTCACTGCCCTGGACTTCAGGAAAGGAGACTTTGACCTCTTTTGGGATCTGCTTAGTAGAGTACCATGGGATAAAGCCCTGGAGGGAAGAGTGGCCCAATAAAGCTGGTTAATGTTCAAGGATCACCTCCTCTAAGCTCAGGAGTGATGAATCCCAACAAAGAGGAATCAGGCAGAAATGTCAGGAGCCCTGCATGGATGAACAAGGTGCTCCTGGAAAATAGAAGCAGGAGAACTGGTTACCTAGGATATGGAGAAGGCTGAGGTACTCAGTGACTTCTTTGCCTCAGTCTTCACTGGCAGGTGCTCAAGACGCACTGCCCACATTGAAGAAGACAAAAGGCAGGGACCGGGAGAATGAAGAACCTTCCACTGTAGGAGAAGAAGAGGTTCAAGACCATCTAAAGGACCTGAAGGTGTACAAGTCCATGGGATCCCAATGAGATGCATCCATGAGTTCTGAGGGAACTGGCAGATGAAGTCACTAAGCCACTATTCATCGTATCTGAGAAGCTGTGGCACTCTGGTGAAGTTCCCACTGACTGGAAAAGGGGAAACATAACCCCCATTTTTAAAAAGGGAAAAAGGGAAGGCATGGGAAACTACAGGCTTGTCAGTCTCACCTCTGTGCCTGACAAGATCATGGAGCAGATCCTCTTCAAAACCATGCTAAGGCACATGGACAATAAGGAGATGATTGGTGAGAGCTAACATGGCTTCACTAAGGGCAAATCGTGCCTGACAAAATTGGTGGCCTTGTATGACAGATAGAGTTACAGCACTGGTGGATAAGGGAAGAGCAACTGACATCATCTACCTGGACTTGTGCAAAGCATTTGACACTGTCTCACATGACACCCTTGTCTCTAAATTGGATTAGACAGATGGACCACTCAGTGGATAAGGAACTGGCTGGATGGTCACACTCAAAGAGTTGCAGTCAACAGCTTGATGTCCCAGTGGAGACCAGTGACAAGTGGCGTTCTGCAGGGGTTGGTCTTGAGACCGGTGTTGTTTAATTATCTTTGTCAAAGACATAGACAGTGGGATCCAGTGCACCCTCAGCACTCAAGGTCCTTCCTGTTCAATACAAAAGTTTATGAGCTGGAAAAGAATACGGTTCCTTTCTCCTTCTTGGAAGGGAAAGAATTCTGAGAAAGAGGTCAGGGACCAAAGAGATATTCACAGGTGAGACGCACAGCTTCCTAGGCTTTAAACAGGAACATGAGCCTTTGTACCCTGAGAAGAGAGAGACTGTGAACCATGCCAGCAGAAAAGGACAAAAAGAACAGCAGGAGCCTTATGATCACAGGCAGTCATGAAGGCATTACACTTCCTGAGCCTTTGACAGATTCTAATAGGTGAAGTTTCATCCTGTTGAATCATAATATCTAGATCTATCCTTCACAATTCTTTCATGGGTATCTGCTCCCTATTAACCATATAAACATCCTTCTTCATTGATCTACAGGTTATAAGTCACTACCTCTATGTTCTGATCTTATTTTTTGATCTTCTTCCATTCTAACTATATGATGTATTATTATTTTATTTGGGATAGTCCTCTGTGTAAAGATTCCTTTCTGCATGGAAGTTACTTATCTATTAACTGTATCATAATGCAGTATAATATTTTTAAAATAACAAATTATGACTGCTTTCACCCAAAAAGGAGGAATACCTTATATTGGTAATTGTATATGGGTATTACAACAAGCTTTTTCTAACCTCCCAAGAAAGCAGGCATAAAATGGTTTCCATGCTAGGATACCACATTAGTGTAAATAGGCTGAATATGTGAGGCACGTTATCCATGAGAATTTCTGCACTTCAGATAGAATATTGATGACATTACAGCTGCATGTTACATACCCATCCATTTGACAGCATGGGAGCAGAGGAACAAGCCGGGCATCAGGCACAGCCAAAGCCAACACCCAGGTGGTGAAGTCACGTTCTTAAGTGTACTACCAAGTCTCACAGCAGCAACCAAGTCTCAACATGTCAGCAACACTGACAGGTAATGTAAAGGCTATGTGCCTGCCTAACACTAACTTAGTGAAGGAGCAGCTTCTTCTGATACCATCATTTCTAACTGGCTGATGAGATGAAGCCTGGGCAGCTATTTGTCTGCAGCAGGCTGTACTTCAGCCCACGGAGAGGCTGTGCAGAGAGTAACCTGCTCCAGAGACGAAGAAGGAATAAGGTGCCTGATCATTCTGCTTTTCATTTCCCCTCCCAACAGCTGGCAGGATGCCATCTGTTTGCAAAATACACTGCATTGGCAAAGGTGAGGCACACAAAAGCAGGACCACTACTAGGGGCCAAAGAGTACATTTGAATTGGTGCCTGGGTCTGCTTTGGGAGACTGGTAGAGGAGCCATTCTGCTGCCAGTGCAAACTTGAACTCTCTTGTTAATTTGTCCTGTTCCTGAGATCAGGAAAACACAGTTCTGGCTACACCCAGAGGTGGCTCTGTAAGAAATTACTGGTTAGGAGTGACAGAACTGCTGTACCAGTGCTGGGTACCAGAATTTCCCTTGAGCTCTAAGGTGATTGCCTTAACTTAAAGTTGCAGTAAATCTGTCATGGTTTTAAGGCCACCTGGCAATAAGTACCACACACACTCTCACTCTCTCCTCCCTTCTGGTGGTATGGGAAGAAGAATCGGAAGAACAAAAAGGCAAAAACCTTATGGGTTGAGGCAGACAGGGAGGATTCACTCATTACTTATGGTTACAAGCAAGAAATAGACTCGACTTGGGGAAAACACAAAAACAATTTAATTTGTTAACAATCAAAACCAGAAGATAATGAGAAAGAGAACTGCATCTTAAAAAGGCACCTCTCCCCCACCCTCCCTTCTTCCTGGGCTCAAAGGCTTTGCTCCCCTTTTCTCTACCTTCTCTCACCCCCAGTGGCGGGGGGGGGGAGTGGGGAATGGGGCATGAGGACAGTCCTTCATGTCTGCGTAGTCGTCCCTCTCACACCCTACTCCTCTCTCCTCTCTCTACTTCAGGCGCTTTTGCTGGTTCCTGAAAACCCCCAGCTCTCAGGTGGGGCTGCGCTGGGTCGGCTGGGCCGGGGCTGCAGTGGAGGCTGCGGTGGGTCGGGCTGCAGCCAAGGCCAGGCAGGATCCGGACAAACCCTGCCCAGGGCCATGCCACACCTCCATGCGCTGTGCCCCCTCTTCAATATGTTATTCACAGAGGTGCTGACTGGCTTGGCCATGGGTAGAGCTGGATCTGGCTTGGGGCTGGGGATACTTCCAGCAGCTTCTCACAGAGGCCATCTTGGTAGTTCTTCCCTGCCTGCTGCCCGCTACCAGAACAGACTTGGAGCCAGTAGAACCTCCAGCAGTTATTTACAGGAGCCATCACTGTAGCCCCTCCTCTGCTACCAAAAAAACCCACCAGACAAAAAAACAACAACAAAATTACATGGGCACAAGCTGATGCTTGGATATCTTTTTTGTTCCTTGCTCAAACATGAAACAAATCATCACTTTCCCATCCTTCCTGTTAAAGGAAGTGAAGCTTGACCACTGTTGCAGATCCAGTCCAAGGTCTGTAAATGCTCAATACTCCCAGCAGCCTTTATTCTAATTGCAGCTGTTGAAAGGTTCTTTGCACAGTGAACAGGCAGTGGGGAGAACATCAGTGCTGGGGAATAATCACAGTTCATTCTGAGAAGGTGGTCACATTCAGACACATCTATAGTTACATATGAAACTATATTCTTTCAGACATAGGAAAGGTCATGTCGAGGATAATATTTCTTCCTGAGATTAATTGAACAACGTGGTCTTTAAAAGCAGATTTCTTTTATATCATCAATCAGGAAAAATATGCATTTGTTATACTACATCATCCCTCAAACCATAGCAGCATGATAGCACTCCCTGATGTTGTGCTCTTTGTCATGTTTTAGAGATGTGATCGTTGTTTGAGCACTTCCAAATCTGCTGATAACGGATTATCTCCTGAAAAGATCGTACATAGTGGGTTTGGATTTATGTGCCACGACATAAAACATTACTCATAAACAGTCCAGTATGAAGAACCCAAAATAATAGCTCTTGTCTCTGAACACAGATAAGGAGAGATGGAGCACTCATCTGGATGAGTGAAAATAAGTCTCTACAACAGAGCCCTGTGCCCAGGTTGATTTTTAGTTTATTATGAAGGCCCTCTGCTAAATTTTACAGTCTTCCTGCACAAAAAGATAGTTTGTTGCTGTCTGCTTAGTATGTTTTCTTTAAAAATCAGCCTGCCATAGTGAGGCACCTTTCCACCTTATGACAGCTTCCCAGGTGATTCTGTCTAGCAATACACAAACAGAACCCCGCTCTCCTGAAGACCAGAGTCCGAACTCCACTGCTTACCATTCTAGCCTTCCTCAAGCTTTTAAGTAACTCACTGCTCTAAATAATTTTTAAAAGCCATTTTTTAAAAGAACTTGAGCTTAAGAATAGGCTAAATTCTTCAGTATTGAAGTCATCAGCCAAAGAAGCATTCGGTCCCAAAATCTGGAAACTGTGACCAAGTTCCAAGCCAGACATGGATGCAGTTTCACTAATTGATCTATTTCATTAAATATTTCTCCACTTAGAGCTAACTGAAATTTCCAAACATACACTGAATGAAGCCTACTGCAAATCCTTGACACCCAGCCTATAAACCTTTGAGTCAGAACAACTTTCACACAGACCTGCCTTATCTCCTGACAAGTCCCCAGGCACAGGCAGTGAATAAACTGCAGCTCTTTGCTAAGTGATCAATGTTCCTTCTCTTATCACCTCTGCAGCTGCCCCGTAAATGAGGCCCATACAGGAATACCACAGGAGATAGTCTGATCAAGTGCCACAACCACAACTGTTCATGTGCCAGCCAGAACCACAAACTACACCTCTAGAATTCCTCCATAAGAGATTACATTGCTTGCCTTCCGGACATTAATTTTTAAAGAAATTGCAGTTTCAAGTTATTTTTAAATTGCACGCAATTAAAGTCTAACCACAGTTAGACTTCAAATGATCCCTTCTTTCCCTTGCAAGATACAGCAACTCAGACTGACTCACACCACAGTGTGATATGCTAATATAGTTTTATTTTAAAATATGGCCAGAATTCCTGCTAATACAAAACCTACTACACTTCTTCCTATGAGAATAAATTCTTTCCCTTGGAATTTGTTAGGTTAATGTGATATACAAACATGTGTCTTTCTGCTACTCAAAGCAAGAATGAAGGCAGGAGAGATCATAATCACATCTGTCCACAAAGCAATCATTTATGATATTGAAAATCCTTGAAGATTCATGCAAAAGGCCAATGTAAGTGTGCTGGTTTATAGATATATTTAACACATTTATCTTAGATTTGTACTTAAGATTGTAAAAGATTGTGAAAACAATGGTTTTTAAGAGGATGTATTTAGCCAATTGCAATAGCAAATAAGCCATAAAGCTTTCATCTGTGTGGGAACATCCAAAGAAATCTTAAAGGAGCAGGGAACTGACTTTACTGCCTTCATTTATTATATACCAACTTAACAAAATACTGGAGATGCGACAGTTATGGGAACAAGGGGGAGCATGGCTGAAGGTAGGCATGCCTACCATCAAACCCATTTGGGTTGTTGGAAAGGTCTAACCTAGTCCTGACACAGAGACTAAAAAAATGTAAGACACAAAACAGTCTTGGAAAGAGCAGCTATGAGTCCTTTCTTTGTGTTACAGGAGGAGCCACAGCATTTTGCATGGCCTTATGCTTTGACAGAAGGGAAGGGAAGGGAAGGGAAGGGAAGGGAAGGGAAGGGAAGGGANAGAAGAGAAGAGAAGAGAAGAGAAGAGAAGAGAAGAGCCTGGAGATACTCTAAATGTAACACATGCCACATAGGAGGCAAACCCTTTGATATCTAAAAATGTCTTTCAGATAGGTATGCCTTGTGTCTGAGAGAAACACAGAACTAAATACGGCGGTTGGTTTTGTCATTTCATTAGGCTGAAAAAGACACTTTATTTGGATGCTCCTGCAGTGGATTAGTTTCTCAGGAAGAGGCTGTTCTCATTTAAACTAAGAAGCTACAAGGCCACAGGTGGACATACTCTTATTGATACAGCTCTACCAAAATAAAAGAGGTCACTGCCCTTAATTTTTCACCACTATAAGCAGTTCCTTACCATCAGCTATCTGCCTCAGACAAACACCCCATTGAGGTGACAGTTCAGCCACCATAATTAGTTTCAGGTAAAAGAGAAGTTAACTTGAGCCTGATTCTGCCTGCAGGATGACATCAGGGTGTACTTGTACAAACCAGAGCCAGCAGAACAAAGTATTTCTATTAATCAAGCAGTAACAGGCACCAGGAGCCATTACCTCTCTCGTCACAAGAGACCTATGCAGAGGAGAACCTCTGCCAAAACCCAGGAATGGGCACTGTGATCTGCAGCCAGCAGAGAGGCCTCTCTCTGTCTTCATACCTTTAATTGCCTCCAGCAATTCTCCACTTCATTCAGCCTTGTACGGTGCAGCCTAACAGGAGACTCAGGCTTTTGTAGAAGAAAAATTGTAACAGCAACTGCCTACTATATTCTGCAGGTGGCAGTAGGAAACCCTGCAAACTTCTGAATTAATGAAAACAGGACTAACAGAGCAGTAATTACACCTCAAAATCTTTCACAGGGATTCTGGCAACAACTGTCTTCACTCCATGTTCTGGTTAGATGTCTAACTGCTGCTGCCTTTTGTTCCCAGCTGTGCTCTAAAAACTTGTTCAGGTCTGCATATATTGTTACATGTTGATCAATATAGTTTTTTAGAACATCCCAGTGACATCTGTCAATCAATTCTAACCCACCAGTCAATGAGCAGAGACTGAGATAAGTAAGGCTGCAGAATTTAACAACAGGTTTTGTTGGAAGGGTGTAACAGAGACCAGAGAGAAATTCATTGTAGGCAGTCAGGAGTAGTAAAAACAAGTATCAGAAAGTATTGTTTTTGTCTTAATATGTACAGAGAAAATTACTTTCCACAGAGAAAAAAAGCTTACCTCTACAGCTGCTTACTCAAATTACCTGATGTACAGCAGAATGTATTCTGAGTCTTCCAGCCACACTCACAATCTTGATTTTGAAACTCCAGGTTAATTTTCATTTGTTGTAATGAACCCTTGAACAGACTTTGTTGAATGTACTTACACTTCTGTGCTCTTTTTTGTTCTTTTTCTTATCTCTAAGTACAGTTATTGAACCTAATACACCTTTCCCATTTCTCCCCATTTATGATGCCTTATAATGTAAAGAACTTGTAATGTTTAATTGTTCACTGCTCAAAATCCTTGTTATTGAATAGATTGTCCTTTTTTTGTTACAACTCTTCTTGTCTTTATTGAGTACTTGCCATTCAAAGAAAACTTCAACTATTTTATATCAACTAGGATTCATAACACTCACAGAAGTTCAGTTATGAACATCTCACAAGGAGTCAATTGGAGCACCATGAGAAAAGGTAATTTGCCACATGGATCATACAGCAAGCTGTCTCAGAGCTAAGAAAGAATCTAAGCCTTCTGATTTTACCTGATCTGGGTTCAGAAGTTTTCCAAGTCTCATTAGCTGCTGCTTTTGAACTTTCACCCTCTTCTATGCTGTAGGACGTCTGCTTCTTAATATAATCTAGGAGATGATATTAAGATGATATTAATTATCTTGTTTGCATAGAGGTCCAACATATCACTGACACTCTTGATCTCTCCTCCCTTTTTGTGACATATGACTTGGCTTTCGGTCTTCTACAACATATCAGAAGTTTGCTACAGAGTACTAGGAAGTAGTACGTGCTAGGCCTTTGTGGGTCCCCACTGACATTGTGTATGAAGTATGGGCATTTCCTAAATTTGGTAGTTGCTGCATGGTTTCCCATGATTTCAGGGAGCTCCATGGTTAAGGTGGTTCCTTCCAGTTTCAAATTCCTATAAGTTTTATCTCTATATCACTACACAAAGCTCCTACTCTAAGATCTTAATTCATGTAGGCATCCTGTTAAGTCCATCCCCTCACCCCCCTTAGTACATTCTAAACATTAAATATATTAAGTCCCACTAGTTTCTATGTGATTTGCATTTGCATTATAGGAAAACCATTTACTTGAGTCTGTCCTGAACTGGTTGGATATTTTGAACAGGAGCCAAAGCCCTTTCTATAAAAGGAATATGCTTTTTTACATTATGTATAGCTTTTTTTCATCCTGTTTTGCCTATGAAATGAGCCAATGCAACTTGCAAAACGTGCAATGAATTAATATGGGTTGGAAATGTAAGATTAAGACCTTGTGCTCACAAAGTATATGCTCTTCCTTCTCACACATGTTTTCATTTCTGCATTTGAATTTCTTTCCAAATGATCAAACATTGCCATCTACTATGATGATTAATTTGATTGATTGATACTGCCTGTTTACCTCACTTTGGTTGGTATGCNCATTTCTCCCTATTTATGATGCCTTATAATGTAAAGAACTTGTAATGTTTAATTGTTCACTGCTCAAAATCCTTGTTATTGAATAGATTGTCCTTTTTTTGTTACAACTCTTCTTGTCTTTATTGAGTACTTGCCATTCAAAGAAAACTTCAACTATTTTATATCAACTAGGATTCATAACACTCACAGAAGTTCAGTTATGAACATCTCACAAGGAGTCAATTGGAGCACCATGAGAAAAGGTAATTTGCCACATGGATCATACAGCAAGCTGTCTCAGAGCTAAGAAAGAATCTAAGCCTTCTGATTTTACCTGATCTGGGTTCAGAAGTTTTCCAAGTCTCATTAGCTGCTGCTTTTGAACTTTCACCCTCTTCTATGCTGTAGGACGTCTGCTTCTTAATATAATCTAGGAGATGATATTAAGATGATATTAATTATCTTGTTTGCATAGAGGTCCAACATATCACTGACACTCTTGATCTCTCCTCCCTTTTTGTGACATATGACTTGGCTTTCGGTCTTCTACAACATATCAGAAGTTTGCTACAGAGTACTAGGAAGTAGTACGTGCTAGGCCTTTGTGGGTCCCCACTGACATTGTGTATGAAGTATGGGCATTTCCTAAATTTGGTAGTTGCTGCATGGTTTCCCATGATTTCAGGGAGCTCCATGGTTAAGGTGGTTCCTTCCAGTTTCAAATTCCTATAAGTTTTATCTCTATATCACTACACAAAGCTCCTACTCTAAGATCTTAATTCATGTAGGCATCCTGTTAAGTCCATCCCCTCACCCCCCTTAGTACATTCTAAACATTAAATATATTAAGTCCCACTAGTTTCTATGTGATTTGCATTTGCATTATAGGAAAACCATTTACTTGAGTCTGTCCTGAACTGGTTGGATATTTTGAACAGGAGCCAAAGCCCTTTCTATAAAAGGAATATGCTTTTTTACATTATGTATAGCTTTTTTTCATCCTGTTTTGCCTATGAAATGAGCCAATGCAACTTGCAAAACGTGCAATGAATTAATATGGGTTGGAAATGTAAGATTAAGACATTGTGCTCACAAAGTATATGCTCTTCCTTCTCACACGTTTTCATTTCTGCATTTGAATTTCTTTCCAAATGATCAAACATTGCCATCTACTATGATGATCGATTTGATTGATACTGCCTGTTTACCTCACTTTGGTTGGTATGCCTTTCTCCTCTGCTGTAGCATCACTATTGTGAAAGACTCACAGAGCAACGATCGCTACTGTTCCAAATCACGTTCACTTTCTGCACTTTTTATTGAAATGCACACATCCAAATGCAGACTTTCAAGGCACTCTATTTATGAAATGGTCTATAACCCATACTTTTCTTAGATTAATCCTTCTTGATTTGTCTCTTTTCAAGCCTCTTATGTCATTTTTATAAGAAATTAACTGCATCTGTGTGGGGGGAACTTTCGAATCATCATTCAACACAGTGAAGAGGAACCTGTGTTCCCAAATGGTTTAACTTTTTACTTTCTGCTTTGCCCTGCTCAATTCATTTCTATTACCCTCTTCTTTCCTCTTGGCTCAATGTTTATAATATTTTCATCACTGTATTCTGTTTTAAATTAAAGTCTTTTTACAAAGGTTTTCTATGAATTTTTGCAACTCAGCACATGGAGCCAGTTACTGATACAGCCTAGAAAACAGACTGCAGTTGAAGTTGAAAATAGTTTATTTTAATATCAACTACTATAGATATCATGTGTCTAATCTTTCTGATGATTGTGACTGCACCACTTCACTGTGCATTCACACAGATGCACTAAGTTGAAAGGCAAGAGGGAAGCTCAGTTGTCATTTTGAAAGCGTTTTTCTCATACACTTTTTCCATTAAATTATAAAACACTATAACCAAAGCAAAGTGGCCTTTATGTCTAAGAGGAACAAGTGTATAGATATACAGTTCTGCAACAGATTGCTGCTAGTACTGACAAGAGTCATCTGCATTATATGCAGGTTTTACATGAGTAGGATTTCAATATATAAAGGGGGCTTACAGGAAAGACGGGGAAAACCACTTTACCAGGGCCTGTAGTGACAGGACAAGGAGTAACAATTTTAAACTGAAAGAGATTAGATGTAAGGAAGAAATTTCTTCTGAGGGTAGTGAGAAACCACAACAGGTTGCCCAGGGAAGTTGTGGATGCCCCATCATTGCAAATGTTCAGGGTCAGGTTGGATGAGGCTTTGAGTAAATTGATTTAGCGAAAGATGTCCCTGATCAGGGCCTGGGGGTTGGAATAGATGATCTTTAAAGGTCCCTTACAATTCTTCCAATCCAAACCATTCTGTAATTCAATGGTTCTATGAAATCAGGCTTACATTCAGGATTGCGAACTGGGCTGGCAGAAAGCCATGAGTCAGGCTAATGCAAATTATTAGAAAGGGATGCCAAAATAAAGGACTCATTGCTGCCACTGGGGGTCACCAGGCTAGATTTCTAGTTCAGTGAGTGCATAAATCATTAAATTATATTTAGGATTCGGCAGTGGGATTACTGTAAGCCTATTTCAGAAGGCCTGCTACGGCAACCAGTTCCATTTTGGTTTGGAGCAAGCAGAGGCCCATCAAATAATTTTTAGGTCAGGCTTAAAGCAAAGTTTAATGTTCATACTGGTAAAAAGATGGATCGAGAAAAAAAACCTGCTCAGATCCAGAGCAGGCTGCAGGTTCTGTGTTGTGTTATAATCTATACTATTCCAGACCCTCTCTGCTTCGGGTAGTCAAAGGTCACCATGCTTTTGGCTACCACGAGGATGATGGGTGTTTGAAAACAGGCTGGTGGAGGCTTTATAGAAGTTGCAACATCTAGCCTTAGAAAGGACCCACAGGTAGCCTAAAAAGAGTTTCCCTTACCATGTAACGTGGCTCAGTTTGGTCAGTCACAGCTTTCCCCGCTATGTGACAGCCCTGCTCACCTATCCGTTTGCACTCTGGTTCCCCAACATCACCACACCACTCCCCGCAGAAGGGGGCTGCTGGTCAGACCACCCTTCCTCCCGCGCCCCCTGAGGCACCTACACCCCGGCTACACCTGGCTGGAGCTTCAGCCCACGCTGGGGCCGCGTATATCAAATGCAAAAGGCGACGAAAAATTCATGGACGCTCAACAGCCTGAAGTTGTTTGGTGCTTCTGAACCGATCTTCAACGCGTTATCGATTCTGTACATTCAGAAGCTACTGGAAGCCCTCGGGAGCAGAAGGAAGAAAGGGAGGACCGCACCCCACGGCTGCCTGCTCCTCCGGGCCTCTGGGGCCGCAGCCGCAGCCCGCCGGCCCCCGGCACTGGCTGGACACCCCGCGCCGCGATGAGCGGGGAAGGACGAAGCCAGGAGTACCCGGCTCCGGGTTCCAGGCGCCGAGCCGCCACGGGACAAGCACCTTCATGCATTCACCGTGTGCCCGAGGCTGTAACGGCGATGCCCGGGTGGAGGGTTGCAGCAGAGGCCGGTCAGGGTACGGAGGTCTCCGACCCCCTCCTGCCCCAAGGCCGCGGCCGGAGGCCCCTCCCGCCCCAGCGGGCGCGGCTCCTGC
>VZTO01021690.1:1403-16701 GCA_013400615.1 Syrrhaptes paradoxus
ACCAGCTTAAATATAATTTCCTCTAAGGTGTTATCCAGCCTTTCAAAGTGGGAAAAAAAAAGTCATATTAAGTACAAATTAGCACTTTAAATATGTTTAGCCTTTGAACAACAAAAACTTTTGAATAATAAAATGAACTGCATATTTTTGGTAAACACTACATCATGTAAAATTCAATTTATTTCAGCTTGAGAGACAACATGCATTAAACCTTATGTCAACCACCTCTTGAAATTTATTTCTTTTAGGAATAACCTCCTTGGTTTACTTTTTTAATGAATAAAGACAAAACCAAAGCAAAACAGAAAAAACATTATACTCTAAAATTTTCACTGTTTTAATTTGTGTGACATGCATACAATTGTGTTACTAAAAAGAACAAACTAGAAAAGTAGTACCCAATTTTAAGGTCCAGCTCATGAGCAGCAAGCATGAAAATTATCAAGTCCACTATCATACTAAGTGTTCGAGTGCTTTGTAATAAGGCTGTTAAAAAAAAAACCTGAGTCTATTCCCTACTCATTAGAACACAGACAAACCGATCTTGGCAGGATAAAGAAGACCACAGAGCATCCATGCTGATCTGGCTAGACAGTCCTCAGTACCCAACCTAATTAATTTAAACTATTTAAATCTGTCACGAGTTTGTCTACCAGATGACAGTACACAGCACAGGCATGTCCTCTGATATCCTCATATTAAATGCCAGAAATAGCTATCACAGTCCCTTCCAGAGGGCACAATGCATTTGCCTTTGTTATTGAAGATAAAATATTTTTCTTTTCTTTTCTCTCAATTTTACCTTTTCTCCTATCCATTTGCTTTATCACTTGCTTTCTAGTTCCACTTCCTCTCCCTTTCTCACTTATCCTTTGGTTTCCTCTATCACTCATTCTGTTTAATTTTCCTTTCTCTCCTCTGTCCTGTACATCTTATGAACAGCAACTCCCACTGTCCACAGCCTAAACAAAAACCCATGACAAAGTACTAAGTAATACAATCAGAGAAATTAAGTACCTTGAGATTCAGTCAGAATCTACAATACAATAATTGCCTTGGTGTTTTTTAAATTTGCCTTAATTTTTCATCTCAATAGTGATATATATGTCTATATATACGTACATGTACGTGTACATGCTACTAATAATACACTGCATGCCTGCTATAAAACATATGATGGTTCTCTATATTTTGTTCACTAGCAGCAGCCAAGTAGGAAGAAGATTGAATGCTTTTCAATCTTGGGGATTGCCTAAAAGCCATTTTAATAGATAACAATTACCTCCTTTTAATACATATATGAGCATTTCAGGTTTTCTTCTCTACAGAATTTGTCATTAAAAGTTTACCATTAGACTTACTACCCAATCATCTTGTTTTGAGACTAATTCCCTGTGTTATCTGTCAGTTCATGGGGGCAGCCATACCATAAGTATATTCATACGTAAGCTATGACCATGACACATTTTTAATTCCTTCTTCTTATAAAGACCAAAAAAAATGAATAAAAAAAAAATCTTCAGCAAGTGAAACTGACCTCCCCTAAACCAAAGCAGCATAGAGAGCACTTTCTCACAGAGAAAATCATGGTATGTCAGAGCACTTATCTTCTGATAGATGACAATATAGGTCTACCTTCCCAAGTGGTGTTACCTCTTCTAGCCTCTCCTCTCAATATCTAGTGCAACTAGATGGTACCGCTTTTTATGAATTTTCCACAGCAGAGCACTGAGAGACTGGGAATCTGTCTTGGAAAATTATATTCATTTCACATTGTAAGAAAGCTCCGATCTTCATAACTTATTCATTAAAAGAAATAAGGACTTCAAAAGACAACATCAATCTTAATTCAAAATCCCACTAACTGTTCCTCGGGATGATACAATACATAGTGGCTCTTTTACATTTATTTTTAAAAATTCCCACTTGGCACTTCCTCATTTGTCTTTAATGGCCCAAAAGAAAAGTCACTGGTAATGCTATCACTAAGGAAAACTTGCACCCAAAGCAGCATGTTACAAAGAAAAAAACAAGCGTGCCTTCATGGTATACCCAACCCAGACCAAACTGAATATTACTGATGCATAATTCAGCTAAATCAGGAAAGGGGATTCTAGAATTTAACAATCTTCCTGGATTTTCATTTTAGAGCTCCATGGTGAATTTCAGACTTAGGCTTATAGTTTCAACAGACCCTAAATGCTGCTAACTAAAAGACACATCTAAAAAACTCACATCATTCGAGAGTTATTCAGAATTGAGTTTATAAACTGGTTTATAAAGGTTATCTCACAGATCTCAGCTAAAAATAATATCTAGAGTGTTAAATGCCATTTCTCAGAAAATGACTGCATTCTTGAGCAATGATTGGACTGGTCTCTACAGTCAGAGTATAAAACATGTATGAAGTTATGCAGGCAACATCCAAAAAAGATAATTCCATTACAGTGCTCTTCTGATTATTAGTTTAGCAAATGTTTAGAATTGTTTTATAAAATACAACCAGTAAACTACTAGTTATAGGCAGTTTGTTGGCAAATAAACCAAATTACTCTAAAAGAAGTTTCAGGAAATAATTGCAGAGAAAATAGCTCTTCCCGCATTTCTGGCTTGTGGTCTCAACTTTTCTCACCCTTCTATCATTTCCTACTTAAAGCATATTAGTATCTCACTAAACATCTACTAGATATTTCAGAAAAATGTATTTTTCAGCTCCTACAAAATGGTCCAGTCATAATAAAATAAGTATTTCTAAAATGGTTTTGTTTTCAGCTTATTAGCAGCCTTATGCACTCTGTATACCATCTTCTCTTAGAGCTGACACAGTGCCTCAGATGCTGACAGGAGATCAGAAAAATATTTACAGTAAACATCTACATAAACCCTTTTAGCCTTACCCTTCCAAAAACCATTCAGATGACAACTTAAGCTAGTAACACCCTTTAGAGTTGATGAATTTAATCTCTCTCACCTGTCCTCTTGGTATGTAACTGAAGTGCGGGAATTGCTCTGCACATACATATCCCTCATAAAAATCAAAGCAAAATATGGCGAACTGTACCAAACAGAATGACACTAGGAAATAATACCAACCCTAGTAAATTCCAGATGTAAATATTTATTTTAACATTGATGTAAGAATATTTCAACCTAAATACACAACAGCATTACAAATTAATAACACTTGGTGGGTGGAGGGAGTGTTGGGAGTGGGGGCAGGGATCATCATTTATGGAAAACATGAGGTTCTTCCACTTATTATGACATTTTTTATTTCACTGTACTATACTTATAGGATAGCTATCACCTTTGTTTCAACATAAAAGCACTGAAAGAGAATCCAGAATTTCAAGAAAAATAATTGTTTAAAACAAGATGTGTTATCATAATATAAAAAATGCAAACTCTCAAGAAAGGGCATTTCCAGTGTCAAAATTTTCTTTCATGTGTGTCTTTTCTTTAATCTGATAGCAGATTTTAATTCAGATTGGCAGATCTATGCCCTGGAAAACATTCAGTTATTTGCATGATTCATTGTCTACACAGATCTAAGAAGAAAAGAAGTTGCATGCAGTTTGGAATGCCCCAAATAATTTGAAAAAAGAAACTCCAGAATTTAATTTAATGTAAAGAATAAAAGCCATCTGGTTCACTTATCTGTTTTATAGAGGCATTACAGTATTTATTTTAATTTGTACAATACACCCAGCCTTTCTGTGTGTTTCCCTTGTTCTTTGTCCTTTTATTACATCTGAATTTATTGTGAGATGAGAAATTGACAGAATCTATGGCCAAAACCAGTTGATATATGTATTATACAAATAAGCAGAAAAATTAATTCCCTTTCATGACAAAGATATTAAGAATTATTTTTTTTGTTCTTCCATTTCAACAAACATTGTGCAATATCATCTTACCTTAACATTTCTAGTGGATTGGTCTCGTGCACTTGGTTGCCACACCTGGGACAGTCATTGCTGTCTTCAAAGTGTTGAACAATGCAAGTCTTACAAACTGAGGGACAAAAAAAAAAAAAAAAAAAAAAAAAAAAAAAAGAAGGGAAAAAAAACCCACCTTAGACTAAGATCTAAATAATACTGCTTCAACATGACCTAATGATATCAGCTAACTACTTCATGCATCAAAGATTTAAGGGAGTATTATTTTAAAGCATATAACCCCAATGTATCTTATCCACTTCTTGTTCCTCAAAGCCATAGCTAGTTCTGCTCTGCCAAGACGCTGACTTCAGCAGCACCGAGTTCAGCAGAACAGGTTAGACAAGCGCTAACTTAAAGTACATGTTATTTTTACTACTTATAATTCTCCCATCATCATAAAATGCAAACCCCATACCATGCAGCACATGTAAAGAGCAGGTTTTGAGAAAGTGTATGCTGAGGAGCTCTAGCCCAGCAGAGCCAATCATCACTTCAGATTATTTGAAGATGACTTATGCACACTATTTCCTTTCCAACAGTGTTGGTGGCAACTGAAAATACTGTTATAAATTCTTCTTGTAAGAGAAAAAAAAGTTCACAGAAGTTGTACACAGGTTCAAGTGGCTATGTTTCTCTTTTGACATAGCTCCTTCAAAAGCAACAACAGAATTTACAGTAAACATTGAATACTTGAATCTTATAATGAAAAATCAGGATCATGACCACGGCAAGTATGAACAAACCCAAAACAACAACAATGTGAATTTAAAATCCAGTAAACTGAAATTAAACTAAACAAGGTGCTACACTACTGTTGCTTCCAAATGATTAACTGCAGACTGTAGATTTTACTGCCATTAATAAGAAAATGGAAGCCAAGCTGATGAGAACAAATACACCTGCTATTATTACGATATTATGTATGAAGATAAACTCTATCCTCTATCCTTATTTCACTAACTGAAACTGCAAATTCATCAGTAAATGGACTAAAAAAAAAATAAACGGACTGCTGCAATTGCTGCAAAGCACAAATACAGGCTGGGAGGAGAATGGCTTGAGTGCAGCCCTGAGGAGAATAACTTGGGGGTGTCGGTACATGAAAAACTGAACATGGGCCAGCAGTGTGCGATTGCAGCCCAGAAGGCCAACCAGATTCTGGGCTGCACCAAGATGAGCATGGCCAGCAAGTCGAGGGAGGTGACTCTGCTCCTCTGCTCTGCACTCATGAGGCCCCACCGGAAGTACCGCGTTCAGGTCTGGACACCCCAACGAAAGAAGGACGTCGAGCTGTTGGAGCGGGTCCAGAGGAGGGCCACAAAGATGATCAGAGGGCTGGAGCACCTCCCCTATGAGGACAGGCTGAGAGAATTGGGGTTGTTCAGACTGGAGAAGAGAAGGCTCTGGGAGGACCTTACAGTGGCCTTCTGCGACTTAAAGGGGGCTACAGGAGAGTTGGGGAAGGACTTATTACAAGGGCATGTAGTGACAGGACAAGGGGTAATGGTTATAAGCTGAAAGAGGGCAGATTTAGACTAGATATAAGGAAGGGATTTTTCACTGTGAGGGTGGTGAGACACTGGAACAGGTTGCCCAGGGAAATTGTGGATGCCCCATCCCTGGAAGTGTTCAAGGCCAGGCTGGGTGAGGCTTTGAGCAACCTGGTCTAGAGGAGGGTGTCCCTGCCCATGGCAGGGGGGCTGGAACTAGATGATCTTTAAGGTCCCTTCCTACCCAAACCATTCTATGAATTTCAATATGCTTTCTGCTGAAACACTGTAATTTCTTTCATCAGTTACCTAAAGAACTAAGAGTACCTCTAAAACAAGCTGGTAAATCTTAATTATATGACAATCTTCAAAGAATATAAAAATTCCTTTAATGTCACCTAACAAGCAAAGCCTGCATTTATCTTTGCCTTAGTGTGCTCAGAAGAGTTACTACAAATCAGCTGATGCTGATAATGCGTACACATCAAATCTCTGTGCAGGCATTTTTCCATCTGCTTTGAAACATTAACGTTAGACATAACTTCATAGCTTTGGTTGAAATTACAATGAACTTTCCCCTTAAGTCTGATGGACAGACTTCAGAGCTCACTGGCTGGCTCTTCATGCTCTCCCCAAGCTAAAAGGCTCTAGCAGTGCTGGATGCAGGGCAGATTTACAATTATCTGGCAAAATTTGCTTAGGAAGACCACGAGTCCTGCCAAACAAGCCCAGTAAGTGGGCTACAGTGCTGTCGTCTGCACGTGGGGACTCCAGAACAGCCAAGAACACTGATGCTGTGAGAGCACCACTCAGCCCTGAGGACACAAGTTAATCTTTTCCTAACCTCAATTTGTGAGTTATTTAGCATTGGCGTACGGAGGCAACAACTTGTAATCACAGAACCCTTCTTATATCACAGATCTTTTATAATTTGTTAAATTACTAGACTTAATTGATTTTTGCACATGCATTCTCTAACACTTCCACAGGGTAAGAAATCTAGTACAGAGCAGCAAGTGTGATGTTCTGTAGCTACAATATCTCTTTACTTTTCTATAAGTTTTTTGTAACTAATACTCCTATATTGTAATCACTGTAAAACAATTAGAAATATTTCAAATAGAAGACTGTATGTGGACATAGTGGCTAAGTGCATTGAAATTTATTTTATGCAACTCAGAGATTTTTAGAAAGAAGATAGTCTAGAAAAGGAACAATTGTTATGAAAGGAAGTAGTTAACATTGTTGAACATCATATCTTCCCCGTTCATTAATGGAGGAGATGCCTTCTTCCTATTTATCAAAAGAATCAGGACTTTTTGGGGCACGATTCTTCAATGTTACTGAAGTAGAGAGCATCAAAGCAATTAAATGTAGAGATACCAGGTCTGCAGGAAGTAAACCAAAGGACTAAAGAGGATGAGCCTATTAAATCCAATGTCAGATATAGTAAAAGTCTGAAACAAATGTCCTAGAATAAGCACTTGCAGGATGACTTCAATGAAAATGAAAATAACTATTCTGCCCAAGGTTCTCTAGGAATCTGTGCCATGTGCTACTGTCAATTGAGCTCTTCAACTGCAGCACCTGATATCTCATAATCCTGGTATCTATACTGTGCTAAAGATGGAGATGATACGCTTCTTCTGCCAGAAGAAATGGTACAGACTAGTGCCGGGTGATGACCATGCTGATGAGAACCACAACGTAAAGAATCACGTGCTATCTCAGAAATTCCATTAGTTGGAGAACCTCAGCTGAAAGAGTGTGGGGAAAAAAAGGCTGAAAAGCTAGTACTATGACAAAATTGTGAAGCCTAACACAGCCATGAATAATGGCCACATGAAAATTCACCTTAAGGTTGCTAAGATAGGGGTTCGGTTTACTCTAGACCTTTTCTGACTTGACTTCACAGAAACTCAGCTTTAGGGATAAGTCTTTTTCAATTGAAAACCGCAACTGAGAAGTTCCTCTTCTACTAACTCCTATAATAAAGGATGAGGTTGGTCTTTATTTTTTTTTTTTTCAAAGCCTCCTGGCCAGTAGAAACAGCAGCATCTCTGTGGTGTCAGTCTTTCTAACTTGACACAAATTTAAAATGACTGATAAAGAATAAAAAAAATTGGAAAAAATACTAGAAACATAATTAGTATTGGCCAATATTAACTTTGGAACTGATAAGCCTAACCTCTAACCTTCTCTTATTTGGGAAATTTTTTGCAATGGAGACTCTAAGAGGATTATAACAAAAATTCTTCAAAAGGATTACCAGTAGCTTCCTATCAATACCAGAGTGGTTTCTTCTTTTGTCTGTAAGCAACCACTACTGCCAGCCTCCTTCAGAAAGCATTTCCCTATGTTTTAAGAAAGCTATGTCTGAAATTCTTTTAGAGGAGAATTTAATTCCTTTCATTTGTTCTTGGGATCTCTGCTCCATTCATGTCAGAGAAGTTCTTGAAGTCTATCATGAGATGACACTGATCTGACTGCTTTGAAAAGGACACTGATTCATCTTGTAAAAATATTTTAAACTTGGCTTTGCTACGCTTTTTGTTTGTTTTCCAAACTGAAGACAAATAGGACCTATCTGAGCTATGTCTTTGATTTACACCCAGAAGAAATTTGAAACTATTACTGTTCAGAAGAACATTACACTACTGGATAGATAACTAACCCACTTATTTAAAATTAGTCAGATGATTGACTCCCCAGAACCTCCCAATGCTGCTAAACATAAAGCCTGCTAAGATCCACACTAATGTAACTTGAAGAAATATTTATAATATAAACAAATCTACAGAGAGGAACTGAATTCCTCAGTCTGAATATATTTATGTGTTCTCTTCATACCTCCTTTTTTGAGGAAAAGGCCATGTGCGGTCCACGAAAGAGATGAATGATTACTGAACAGCTTAACCTCCAGTGGAAGAGAGGTCTTTGAATAGAATATATACAGACAAAGCATCATAAGGAACCAAGAATTTTAAGCCAGTCCTATATGGATGTATTCCCTACCCCAACATACAGATCTGAATCAAGTCTTTGTGAAGCCAGTTCAAATCATGAGGTCATCTTATATCATGAAAAAAAACCCTTGAATTTGCCAATCAATACAGCAGTAATCTGAAACAACTTCTGCTTTTTCTCATGTAAAGCTACAGTGCTTTGAGGATTTGCCTGTCAAAACTAAATGTGATTTACCCATAGCAATGTAAAAGTAAAAAGTACACATAAATTCTAGCACTCAAGAATAACGAACTGATATGTGATACTACTAGCAGGAGTAGGATCATCAACCAGTATTTTCAGAGATGATAGGCATAGTCATCCTCTGTTATTCTCAATATAAAATACTGAGCATTTTTCAAAGTCTATCACTTTGAAGTTTCAGAGAACAGGATGAAGTCTTAAGTATTGGGTTAAAAGGGTACAGAAAAAGGGACTCTTTAAACACAGTTAAATTACAGATACATTTAATTCACCACCTTAGGGAAAAAAATTTTAAAAGCCAAACCCAAAACCTTTAACACTTCCAGTATAGACTAACAAAGTGACATGGTTTCACTTGCTTTACTGTAGGTCATGATATGACACCAAACAGGCAAAACAAAACAGCTTAACCAAAATGTATAGAGTTTGCAGAATTCTGAGGTGGGAGCTACACATGACACTGAAATGAGGACCTGAATGTCATGGTTGTACTATGACACTTCAGATGAGCCACAATAAAAGTTAAACTCATGTAAGATTATTTACTACAGCTGATAAAAGTACTTGTGTAGTGTATGCTAATTGGCTGGTAACCATAGCATACTACACAATGCCATGTTTTCCAATACAGAGATATCTGTTTCACACATTCTTTCAGACCTTTGTAATCAGCTGAAAAATAAAGACAAGTGTCAGGACTATTGCTGCCTTATGCAAACACAAAAAGTACGTATCTTGTGCATATCTACACACATATTGTTCAATGAGAAGACTCTTCCTAGGTTATTTTTTAAATGCTGATTAACAAGGTACCTCAATAAAATTTCATTTTTAAACAAAATATTCTACAAGAGAAAGTGTAATTTTCTAATTGTGGCACAAATTCTCTGTCAGAACTAATCCTTTAAGTTCTTCCAAGGATCTCCTCTCTTCAAGTTAATCACTCTTTGATCCAGTGAGCAGTGGAGGAGCACAGGATATGCGTACCACATGGAACATCAAACCCACCTCAGTCATGGCACAGAGATGTAACAACTCATTTGGTATGTTTAATGAAGTATTTAATCAGTTAACTTAAACCTGCTTTAAAAAGCACTTACTTTTAGGAAAGTGTCTGCATAAAAACAGGACAGAAAACTTTAATATACTTAACCATCCTTCTCAAAAATTATACATGAGAGACTACTCCACTGTTAATTACGATTACCAGACACAGTCAGATTGGATTCCCTTTTGTTAAAAGGGAGAAATAATTTTTGTATGTGGTGATTAAGAAATAATTTTTGGGTTGAAATCTTCTATTGCAAAATAAGACAGGTCTTCTAACCTTCAAGATCTGCTACGTGCCATTAACTGAAGCTTCTGCAGGAGAAGGAGCATGAAAGCAGCTGAGCTTGCTTGTTCAAGGGTGGGAAGTTTTGTTGCAGTAGAATTCTTTCAGGATCTCCTGGCAGTGTTTAGCAAAATCTGAAAAATACTCTGCCTGCAAGATTATTGGTTTGATATTGAAAAGTACATCTCTGGTCATTTTCCTGCATGGAAGAGCGTTTCTGAAAGCTCCTAGGCTGCAACGGTTGCCTCAATTTCTTAAGGCAAATACTAGAGAGACCAACTAGGAGTAGTGCACCCCTTGACCTGCTGTTCACATACGGAAAAACTGTCGATGAACACAGCTGCAGATGGAAGCTTGCCTTCCAGTGACCACAAGATGACCAAGTTCGGGATCTCAAGGAAGGACACAAAATTAAACAGCAGAGCTAAGATTCTGAACTTGAGGAGATGAGACTTCAGCTTGTTTAAGCAACTGCTGGTCAGATTTCCCAAGGAGGCTATCATTAGAAAGGTAGGTATTTAGGAGAGCTGGCTGGGTTTTTTTGAAGATAATTTATTTAGACCTCAAGAGCTAACCAGACCATTGTACAGTGAATTTTGTCAAAAGAACCGATTAGTGCAGAAGAGCTGACTGGTGCACAAGCTTCCTACTTAATATGCAAAAATAGAGCATATTAGAAGTGGAAACAAGGATGGGAAACAAAAGGATATAAAATCTGACACTTAGTGACAATATTAGGAAGCTCAAAGCCCAGCCACAGCTAAAGCTGATAAGGGATGTAAGGGGATTCTGCAAGAACACAAGTAGCTGAAGAAAGTTCAGACAAAATGTGGATCTGTTAACGGAGGGGGGAAACTCAGGAATAGATTATATAGATAGGTTTAAAGTCCTCACACAGGCAGAGCCTGATCCCAGATCTCCATGCATACCAGCATGATTTGGGAAGGAGAGGGCTGACCAGCAGCCAGGGAGCAGCAGGTTAGGGCCTGCTGAAGTAAGTAGGATGTGTTCAAAGCTACAGGCCAGGTAGGATTCGCTAAGCTGAAAGCTTACCAATATAATCATGGTGATTATGGGAGGTGCCTGATGACTGGAAAAGGGTAGTGTGTTATGCCCACCTTTAAGAAATATGGGAAGGATGACCCAAGTAACTTTAGCTAAGAAGTCTACCCTAGCTCCCTGGAAAGATGACAGATCACTTTATGTCCCTTGGAATCAATTTCTAGCTACGTGGGGGAGAAAAATGTAATCGGGAATAGGCAATATCAATTTGCCAAAAGTGAATCATGGTTGAGACTAGTAGGTGATCTACTAACAGCCTATATCATTCAATTAGGAGTTACAGATGTGACAGAGCTCAGCTCTTTTTCATAGTGGCAAACAGTATCACAAGTTGTTTTTTGGTAGGACATTCAGAGAAACTTCTTTACTAGATAAATAGTGTAGCACTGGAAATGGTTATTGAGACAGGCTGTAGAGACTCCATGCTTGGAAATTCACAACTCAACTCTACAGAGCCATGGTTTGACCCTGTATAGTGTTGGCAACTAACCTGACTCATGCATGAAGTTGGCCTAGACAACCTCCAGATGTCCTTTCCAACCAACACTTCTATGATTGTGTAAACAGTCTGATATTTTTTAGGACTTTAAAGAATATTCTTGAAGAAAGTTTACTTTCAGCTTTTGTAAGTGGACACTGTACTTATCAATGGAGTGGTTCAGGAGAGAGGATGACAGATACCTCTTAGTTCATATCTAGCCTGCTTCAACCAGTAGTTCTCAAAGAACCCTGACAACTGTGTAACAGACTAGGAAAAAAAGTTTCAGTCCATAACACAATGCAACATACGCATTTCCTTCCCAGCAGAGATAGGAAAGTTTGTGCAGCCGATGCCCAAGTTGCACTTATTCTTCCCAGTAAGTGGTGAAGTTGTCTGCCCAAAATTAAAAAAACCCCAACTATCAGAAACATATCTTATTAAAAAGGTACACATTTCTCAGAGCAGAAGTTCACTACTTAAGATTTTTCAGCAACACAGAAGATGTGAAGTAAATGCTAACTGATTTGGTTACTATAGATCACATTAGTTGATCACTGGAGAACACCTATGTCAACACATGCTTTTCATCTTGTCCTGATTGACACATTGTACTCCCAGTATCTAATGAATTTATGCTCCTTCCTAAACTGTTAGTATCTGCAGACTTTGATCATTCGTGCAACACTGTTGCGAATTATGGCTGTTAGTAGTACAAGACAAATACCAAAGGACAGTTAAAATAATTTTATTTCGTGGTAACTATTCAGATATGACTAAAGAACCATACCTGCATTAAAAAAAAAAAGTTTAAATATTTTCTAAAAGCCAAAGTGTAAAATAATCTATCAAAGTATCTTCCTGCTCCTCTACAGACATAAGACTTCTACATTGCCACTTTTAGTTTCTCATTTTCCTTTCCATCATTGTAAGCGTAATATTTTGGTAACTAAACTTTGCTCTAAAGAAACACCACCTTCTTTCCTGCAGTTCTACTTAATGACCCAAACACGTGGTGGCTTTTCTGTGAGGAGACCTGTACAACTATACTGAAGCTCAGTAGAATTCAGGTTTGTTAACTGGGGGACTAGGCAGTAAGAGAGCTGTCTCACTGCAGAGCTCACAAGAGTGAACAAAAGAAACAGATGCTGCTGAGGAAAAACATGCTCCTGCCATTATTGTTTTGTAATGGGAGCTTAAGTAAATAAACAAATAAATTATCTAAACAGAAAGTTACCATAATAAAAACAATTTTTTCCCGAGTCTGAGCTGATCTCTGATGCAATTTTTTCCCCCCTCATCCCAATCTTTTAAAAGTTACTACTGTTCATCAAACTTCAACCATAAAAAAAATTAACTAATGCTTGAATTTTCCCATTTTCTTTAAAGGGAAAGATAATTTAATAACACCCAATATATCTATTTCCTTCCCATTTTATTTCAAGCTCTTACAGGGACACTTCGCTAAACTTTTCTCCTCCTGAACTTAAAACTCCTTCACCAAGCAACTCAAACAGAAGAATAATACCACAAAACACATTATAATCCTTAGCTGATATTAGACTTGAAAAAGTCAGTTCAACAATATTTTTTCTCAAAAACTAAACTAAAAATATTACAATGATAAACAATATTATCTTTGTACTATGAACAACATATAGGAATGACATGTTTCAATTCTCTATGTGCTTGATAATGTAATACCTGAATGTAAAAACTAATAGTGAAGACAACTGCAAGAACACCACCACACAGAAATGACAGGAAATGCTAAAGCAATGCTTTCAACAAGTATTTATTAAAGTTTAAAAATGGGAAAGCTACCAGAAAATGTAGAGTAGCCCTTACTCTTCTTCTAGGAGAGTTCAAGTTTGATTTGGAAAGACACTAAATTCTCAAGAAGTTCCAAGCAAACTACTTTCTATTCAGAAATAAACATAAAAAATTCAAGCGTGTAAGTAATTTAGCTTGTGGAATTAAGATGGCTGAGTTTTATAGGACCATTCATACCTTTGATATAATTCATACACATCACTGTTTTAGAAGTATTAGGAGAAGAAGACAACATGAGTAATTTTTCCTGAGTCAGTTTCATTCAGAGATCTACTCCCCAAATAAATATTTTGCCAACTTTCAAGTATTTCTGTGCATTGAGTCAGGGAACACACTACAGAGATGTGAGCCCGTAGTGACCAAACTGATGTACCCATCATGCACAGCCAACAAACACACGGCTTAAGTTTCAAAAACACAGTTATACTACAGCTGACCTAACAATCTTACTTGAGATCAGCTAGGCTACAGTGACATGTTAGGTGTTAGGGCCAGCACAACCACCACCAGCCTGGGGGAAAGAAAAGGGATATCTTCACTCTGCAGGGTGTTAAGCAGAGCTGACACGCCCTCAAGACGACTCGAATGGCAGACCAGTGATCTAGGAAACCCCATCAGAAACTGCATAGCATTGCATGCAATATGTCAGAAGTAAACAAAAACTGCCACAGAGATTAAATTAAACATGTACCACTTCAAGAAGTATAACTTACGAGGGAGGGATACTTTGCAAAGCACTACTTACAGGTATNCCCCGCGGGCGCCCGCTGCCGCCCCGTACAGCTCTGCCGAGGCGCGCCGCGCCCCGCAGGCCTCGGAGGGCCCCCGCGGGGAGGAGCCCGCCCCAGCCCCTCGCAGCCCCGCGGGAGTCCGGCGGCAGGAGAGGGCGGCGGCCGGACTCTCGCGCCGCTCGCCCGGCTTCTGTCCCATCCCCCCTCCCCGCACCTGCGGTGCCTCCCGCCCCGGTCCCCCGCCGTACCTGCCNACCAGCCTGGGGGAAAGAAAAGGGATATCTTCACTCTGCAGGGTGTTAAGCAGAGCTGACATGCCCTCAAGACAACTCGAATGGCAGACCAGTGATCTAGGAAACCCCATCAGAAACTGCATAGCATTGCATGCAATATGTCAGAAGTAAACAAAAACTGCCACAGAGATTAAATTAAACATGTACCACTTCAAGAAGTATAACTTACGAGGGAGGGATACTTTGCAAAGCACTACTTACAGGTATGGAGGCACTCCGTTACTGTAGTTGGCTTGATGAGATAGCCTTTACAGATATAACAGGTGATATGAGGATTGAAATCTTTCACCAAGTGCTTCCTCTGAGTAGCCATTCGTGGGGCAGGAAATGCTGGCAGAGTGCTTGGGGCCAGAGGAAAAGGGCGTCAATGCCCAAGGTTCACAAGAGCTGCGGCGCTGCTCTGTGCAACTCGATTTCTCCAGGCATTTGCTCTCAATTCCAGAGGTCTCACAGGATCACAGCTCATAACTCCTGCGCCAGGCCAGTCATTTTCCTACCTGTAACACACATGAAAAAGGAGAGGTGGGTAAACCTGGCAGCGCAGTGACAATGCCCCCGAGGACAAGTGTCGCCATACACTCAGCAGGGTCACCCGGGTTATCATTTACATAACAGCCGCTGCGCGCCCGCCGCTCGGCAGCCGAGGTCCACGGCGGCGCTGCTGCCGCTGCCGCTGCCCCTGCCNTCCCCCCTCCCCGCACCTGCGGTGCCTCCCGCCCCGGTCCCCCGCCGTACCTGCCGCAGCGCAGCGGCCTCGGGCGGGCGGCCGCCCAGCGAAAGAGAAAGGGAAACGGCGTGCGCCTCCCGTCTCCTCCTTCCTTCCCTCCCCGCCAGGCTGCCGCGGCCGGTTCCAGGGCGGGCGGGACGGGCGCGCAGGCGCTGCTCCCCGGCCGAGCCCTGCTGCGCCACGGCCCGCCGCGCCGCCCC
>VZTO01021690.1:16973-31914 GCA_013400615.1 Syrrhaptes paradoxus
CGCCGCCCCGGGGCGGGAGCCGCCGGGATCCCTCAGCGGCCTCGGCGCCTGGGCAGCGGTGCGGGCGGAGGGGACTGGGGCGGGGGGCAGGCGGGAGCGGAGGCGCTGCCGGCCGCAGGTGAGCGCAGGAGCCGCCGCCGCACCCCCGTCCCTGGTCCCCTTCGGCCCTTACTCCGTTTCGTAAAAATACTTCAGCTTCTGCCCGTGGAAAGGTGAAACTTAAACCCATTTTTCTAACCCTTCTTCCCACTCCTCCAATCTTTTAAAAGGAAATACTAAACTCCCAGACTAAGTTAGGCCCAAATGCTGTGAACAGTTACACGTGTGCGTCCCTCTAACCGGGACCAGCGAGCTGGAGAAAGACCGAGCACGAGTGGAAGCTGTCTCCTAGTCTTAGCTATGCACCGTATTACCCGGAAATTACCCGTAAAACTGAAGCTGCCTCCATGGTATTTTTCAGTTGCACTACTTCTAGAAAATTTGTTCTATGGTCCTTTTAACAATAATAACAAAAATAAAAGGAGGCATTTCCTATACTAGCTGCAATACCATCACGTTACCTGTGACTGTGCTAGGTCTTTGCTTGTCCATTATGCATTTGAAATAAATACTCATTTTGCATTGGCCTTCCAGTGCAGTCTCCCTTTCATCCTTGATGTGCTGCAACAGCAGAAGGATTTAATAACTAAGGCCTACTCCTGCCATCCCTTCCTACTTCTGGAATATTTACCCTCCAGTAGATGTCTTGTTTACATCAGTTGATTGCCAGGCTGGCTCAGGTTCATTAAAAACTGTTACAGTTACAGTGCAGTGCTGAATGCATGAGAAACCTGACAGAGAGTAATTCAGCAGAAGATACATAATTTTTCCTGATAAAATGTTCATCCTGTATGAGATTGTTTTTCCGCAACATGAACAAAGTTTATAAAGCTAAAAATCTTTTGAAGCAGCATGTGGTACAGATTAACAAAAAGTTGTGTTTTGCTGGTTTGGGCCTTCTATTGTTAACCATAGAAGGCACACACTGCTGAGTCAAAGGTTAGAGAATGCTAAACTCTAACACAGAAAGTAGACAACATAAACGATATATACATCTCATGGGAATATTTTAATTAGTAGTCACATTCTGTCAGTTTAGCAGAAGTTTACATTTTTCAGAATGAGAGTGAGGGTCACCCTGCTTGAATGCGGAAAAGGATGATACAGATTATTCAACTTATATACATGCATTTAAAGCAAGCAACTGCTGATGTTCTCCTGGTTGTTTCAAAATGACTGTGTCTGCTAAGATTTGTTTTAAAAATAAACTGTATTCTAAGTGAGATTTCAAAGCATAATTTTGAAAAAAAAAATTTTCTAAACAAATTTATCAGCTAGGCTCATGTTTACACAATAATGGATATCCAATGTTCTATTCAAGCACATAAAAAACACAGTTACATCATTTATTATACTGTGTAGCCCATATGTAATGATTGCACAGTAGTTGTGATACCTGCAAACATATGCAGCTGCTATAGGTTCCCACACACCATGCTGAAGCCCATCTTCTAAAGACTACCAGGTAAGTGACAGCATACGTGACAGATTTTTGCCTCAGCTCTCCACAACACAGGAGCTGGGTCCTCCTGGTACCAAGTCATATTTATGAGATGCTGAGTGCCCTTAACTCTCAGTGAACACAAGGAAGGCTGAGCCATTCAGCACCTTTCAACACCACAACATAAAGAACAAATGAGAAGCAGTGCAGAAGCAGCTCTCATTTCATTATTACAAGAATGTAGTATAACAAAGATCCTTAAATACTTAGTTTTATCACGAGGAAGCAAATTATATTAATAAATGCTTATGAATTAGTTATAATTTCAAAGGTAGTTAACTTTTAGCATTGCATACAACAGGTTTATTTAGAAATGCGGGGCCATATAAGTGATGTGAGCATTTTGACCTCCTTATAGCAGTTACAAGGTGACAGAGGAATAGTGTTTTAATCAAAAAAGGTGGTCATTTTCATGTTAGGAGAGAAACAGAGTTAACAAACTGAGCTAGTCACAGTAAATATGTATCGTGCATTAGAAACAGCAAACATGGTATTACAGAGAGGTTGATCATAGCCCTCATTTCAGTGATGAAAATACAGATGCCCTCATCTTTTCATGTTTCTTAAACTTTTAATTTTCCTATGGACTGAGTTGTACTCAGTAGTTCTCAGAATGTCCTCTAACACAGTACTTACTTTTTTTAAAAACTAAGTCTTTTTTTACATATATGACCTCATCTAACATATAGAAAATAAAGACTGCTTTCTACACATTATCAAAGTAGAGGAGTAGTTTGTTGAAATCCCTGAAGAACTACTGGATCATTCTAATGTGAATCAGAGTAGTTCTTTACATTTGATACAAATAAAATGTTCCTTCTTAAAGGAAAAGCCAGTGCACATTAGAACTTGTGAACTCCATGTATTTAATTAATTTTACTCATTAATGCAGCTCCAACAATTTTGAAAAATACCAATGTTTGATGCCAGTTCTCAAGTAAATTTGAGAGAGAAAAGAAACATTGGTCAATACAGCCAAGTTCTCAGTAGCATTTGAAATGAGTGAATAATTCTAATTCTGCAAGTAGATCCACATGAGTACAACCTTACATCCCTATAGAGCTACACTGGAGCATGTTTCTAGGCAAGTATCCAATTACCCTCCAGTTATACTAAGACTTACTTGTATTTTGTAAATGTAAGAATTATTGGCACACATCTGGAGTGGGAAAATAATGAAAAAAAAATCCCTACTTTTCTTAATAGATATTGTAGAGCAATCTGAATGATATTTAGAGGGAAGCAACATCATTTGCCTTCACTGAATAGTGAGTCTCTAGACATCTGATGGAAATGCCATTTTATGACTTAAAATCTTGAAAACTTAAAGAAGTGCTTAGCTTGGAAGGGACCTCCTAAGACCAACCCCTCTGCTCAAGCAGTGTCAGCTAGAGCAGGTTGTTCAGGACTGTGTGTCCAGCTGGGTTTTGAGTATCTCCACAGATGGAGACTGCACCACCTCTCTGGGCAATCTGTTCCAGTTTTGACCACTCTCATAGTAAAAAAATGCTTTATTAAGATGGGATTTCATGTGTTTAAATTTGTGCCCATTACCTCTTGTCCTGTCAGCGGGCACTACTAAGAACAATTTGACTTCTTCATCTTCATTCCCTCCCATCAAGTATTTATACACACTGATAGGATCCCTTCCAGCCTTCTCCCAGCTGAGGATTTGCCACACTCTCAGCCTCTCCTCATATGAAGATGCTCTAGTCCCTCAATCATCTTTGTGGCCCTGTGTTGGACATGCTTAATATCCTTCTTGTACTGAGAAGTTCAATGGTCCAACGCCCCTGCCCAAAGCAGGTCTAGCATTAAAGTTAAATCAGATAGCTCAGGGGTTTATCCAAATACAGTTGGGATATATCCAAGGATGGCAATTCTACAGCCTCTCTGGGCAACCGGTCTCAACCTTTGGTAATCCTCACGGTTGATTTTTTTTCCTTAGGTCCAGTTGAAATTTTCCTTGCTGTATCTTGTGTACTTCACCATATAGATGAATAATTTACTAGCAGCAAGCTCTTACTGTCATTGTCACTGTCTTTGCCATTATCTTGGGATCATGCCATGTTTCTTTGCTTTTTAGGCTGAGTATGCTCAATATGAAGACTGTCTTTGATTTGATAGGAAATGCTAGGAATTAGGTTATTCTTAACCTCACCTCGTATTTGGGAAAATGATCAGCAATTAAGTTTCGCACTTCTACTTTTTTCTTCCCTACTGAGGTCTGTGTAAGACACTGTATATTAGCACATAATAGCACTTCTGGGATATATATAGTATTTCTTTCTTGATGCTTACTCTTCTTTTATAGTCTAAAGTTAAGCAGCAAAGCAAGTTACAAAATGCTAACATCTGTATTATTACACCATTAACAAGTAACTAAACAAGATAAATGTATTCAAGATACATTTCAGGAGAAAGGTAAAATTGTGTCACAAAGCAAAACAAAACTTTGTTGAACTGATTTCAAGCAAATTTTACAAAGTAAGAGAAATTGTAAAGTAAGTTCCTACAAGTTTTATAATAGCTGGCTGCCAGTAAAAGAGGGGGAATCAAATTAGTGACTCTACCAAGGGAAAGATGAGCAGATCTGTGTTGTAAAACATTTCCTTGGCACACTAAAATACTGATCAGCCATAGCACACACTGTCTCTTCCCAGTTGGAGAAACACAGAAACCAAGTAAGGAACAAGGCTGTAACAGTGCCACTGCAAGAACAAAAAAAATCACAACTGTGAAATAAAATTGACCAGAAATTGTCACTAGCATGAAGGAGACAATTTGAACATTGACCATTAAACATACTGGGGGAAGATCTTGTGACCAGCTTGACATACCTCCCTGTGATTTAAGAACTGTGGTTACAGTCTCCAGAGGTATTGCAAATTTTAAAATACCAATCTATCACAGCAGGGTTCAAACTATTCCGTTGAAAGCAGCTGTAGATTCAAGAGTTAAGTGTGATGAACATATTTTTAACAAGTATTTTCCTTGCGTTGCCTTGATTATTTTATCACTCTTTTGTATTTTTCTTTTGAAGAATAGTTTTAATAGACACGATTGTATGCATCAGACAAAAAGATCTCCAGAAACTTACCAGAGAAAGGGGGACAAGCTTTTAAAATATTAGTGAGCAAATTCTCTATCCAGTTACTCTAGTGTCCAACTGTGCAAACTGTGATTGGCTGTTGCTTTCCGTTTTGTTTTGGTTTGGTTTTTTTAAGCATAAAAAAATGTACAACATAAGTGCCATGTAGCCAAGCTGATTCTTCACATGAGAATGACCTAATAGACATTATTTTGGCTTCAAAGGCAGTTCTTCATTATGGTATAGAGCCTTGCATTTTACCACAAAAATATTTTTATTCTCTTTGTATGTAACTGATTTTTGGTGATGGTGTGGAGAGAGAGGGGTCTGAACCATAAGAGATTGCTCATAGGGAGTGATGCAACAGCAGTGTAAACAAGAGGCTTCTGTGTATCTATTTGCCTCTCTGCTCGGTTTCCAAACAATGGTCTGCAGTGGGGTTAAGAACTGCAGGCAACTAAAATACTGGTGGTACGCTCAACCTTTCCTGGTTTTGTCTTATAGCACACTGTAGTTTCTATGCAGTTGGGTCTCCTGTACTACATTGCCTTTAGTTCTTACAGGGTATTGAAAAAAATGTTTTATGGTTCATGGTATGTTCTGTAGGCTGAAATAGAGTAGCATAATTTCACAGTTGCCTGCAATTGTGGGGAACAACAGAGAAAGACCAAGTAGTCTTTTATAGTCCTATGTTTTATATAAACTTATAGCAATTCTGTATAAGTACTTAGAGCAAGTAATGGTCACACATTTTGGTAACAGCTTAAAGAAGATGCATAATTTGAAACAACCCACCTTGGTTTTAAATCAGCTGCTCTCCATGCACCACAAAGTTCTTGAATCATCAGAATTACTTCTGTGGTCTCTGACCAGTTATTTCACTTCCACCACATAGTTTGGTAGACTTTCTCTGAACTCATGGAAATCACACGTGTGTTGCCATTTCTATTACTGTATAATCTCTAATACTTCTTAACTACTACCTGATTATATGTTTCTGCCAGTTCAATTTCCTTTTCTCTGCCCTCTACAATAGTATCACCTGCTTATTCTTTGACTTTTCCAGAGAAAATCTACTCAGCAATTAATGCTATTTCAAGTCTTCCTAGTACTGCACAAAGGGGGGAAAAAAAAAAATCAATCAGTGACAACCAGAGACACATTATCACAAAAAATCAAGTGGTGTAACATGCACAGGCCAGCCTGAATATAGCTGTTCTCTGCATGAGCATGACTATGTCTCCATAGATTTCCAGGATCTGCTGGCCACGGGGCAAATCCTTTGCCAACTGCATCATTCCAGGGGAAAAGTATACCTCTATACCAGTATAATCATAGGTTTCAAGTTTTCTCATTGGGTCTCAATGAAGTCTATGCTTTTCGACAAGACTTCCTAATGGCTATTTGCTATAATTAAATTACCTTTTTTAAAAAAAAAATCTTTGTGTCTGTCAGCATTATAGTGCTTGTTCCATTCTATACTGCATTTGTGAAGTGCTCAAATAGTTAAGAGTGTCATCTTTCAATCTCTGGGAAATGGAAAACAAACTGTAAGAACCCTCCAATGATTCCTACTAAAATTGTTACTAACAGATTTTGTTTCTTACAGTTGAAAACTGGCAGGAATGCAAATCAAATTGTATCACACATGTCAAACAGCTTCACAATTATGCAATCAACTTGCACTGCAAATTAAAAACAAGACTTGCTACTAGATTTTAAGTCAAAACAATTTTAAAACTCCAATAAGCTCAGCAAAAAGCAATCCTTGGGAAATCTGCTCATGCCTGTTATGAGTGCAGCACCAGCAAACAAAGAGGCTTGAAAGGAAATAGAAAAGTAGCAACCAAATTGCCTCATCTTTTACAAGACAAATTAATTACATTCAAAATGTCTTAGGGAGTTAACTACTCCACTTCAATTGATTTTCAACAGGAGTTCTGCTTCCAGCTCTCTCAAGAATAAAACCTTTAACTTAATAACACAATGCTGGATGGACTCCATTTCATTTGGACTGCATGGGAAGACTCATTCGTGGGAACCATCACTTTGCCTGCCAACTAAAACAGTAGGCTTCATTGGAGGAAACCTAATATAGGTACTTGTGAATTTCGTTTTTAACTTGTATTTTTTTTTATGGATAAATTAAGAGAAAATAGAGGGCAGATCAAGATACTCCAACCTTAGCTTCACATCCTCATATGATCTTTTTTGACAGCAGTTTTAGCATATATATAAAGTCAAACTATGCATCAGCATGTTCCATGTGATCCAGTCCATCTAATCATATGACCATAGTCACGGCTGAATTTGGCCTGAGTTAGGTAAAAGACATTATCTCTGCCTTTCCCTAAGATTAAACAAAAACAGAAGAAGTTCTTTACATATTTTAGTCAACAGTTCACGTTAACAAATGAGAGTCACTGCAGATAACATTTACTGAGAACATTATCTTAAAATATTAACAATTTTTATCCAATATACTAATGAAAAAAGACTAAGCAAAACTGATACTTTTAATTGATTCTTTATTTGAATAATACGCCAGTTTTAGGGAAAGACAAGCTCAGGATTCTAGCCAGACGCTATTCTCAAGTGAACAATCACTTCTCAGCCCGTAACTTGGCATCACGTGCCAGTTCTGTAGTCACATTAGCTTAGGAAGTTGACAGTGCTGGTTTCCCAACTTTAGTCCCATGACTGCAGTAAATCATATAAGTTTGCATAAGCGGTGCCTGTGTCTGACACTATCATCACTCAGTTTTCTAAAGAAAAGATGTATAAAGCATTTTTACTAAAGTACGCAAGAAAGTTAGAATTTTTTTTGCAATTACAAAATCGTGTCCTTCAGACTCTGCCTGAATGTAAACTGCATATTCTGGGTTGATGTGCATTCAGTCAGACTGCGCACAAAATCAACCAAAAGCTGTGAGTCTATGTCTACCATCCCTGCATCTTGAGCTTCCTCTGTGTAATGCTTGGAAGTCTGGGTTCAGCATGGTGCTAATGAGATCACATGGCTTTGAGCTGAGTATGCTGTGGCAGTCTGGACTCTCTTTATGCTCTGGACAGAGCAAGGCTGAGTCTCCCGGATTACAAAGAATATACACAATCCTGCTTTTAAAAAGCTGTACTGTCTGCAGAAGTTCATTCTTACTAACTGGTAGAGTCTCATCAACTAGACAGGATCATGAACAATTTCCTAGAAAATTCTGTAGGAAGAAAAATATGGTAAGAAATGTAGGTAATACTTCAGGAGATTACATGCTTTTGAGTCTAAGAAATCAGTTCTTAAGCACACTAGTACAGGCAAAGCCCTTCTAGAGTTGCAGTCTGAATAAAACAAAACTATGTCTGTTTTGGTCCTTAAATATCTAATGGAACTTACTAAAAAGTTCTGACAAATAATTAAATTGGATTATTCTATTAAGATTCTTGCTTTATATTTAGAAAAACAAGTCTTTATTTCCTCTTCACAAAGCTGTCATTTAGCAAGAATCACATTCTTACTAAATTCACTACATCTCCTGCAGGGGTATCTATACTTTAATGGCAAGTGAATCATAGAATCACAGAATGCTTTGATTTGGGTTGGAAAGGACCTTAAAGATCATTGAGTTCTAACCCCTCTGCCATGGGCAGGGACACCCTCCACCAGACCAGGTTGCTCAAAGCCTCATCCAGCCTGGCCTTGAACACCTCCAGGGATGGGGCACCCGCAACTTCCCTGGGCAACCTGTTCCAGTGTCTCACCACCCTCATAGTGAAGAATTTCTTCCTTTTATCTGGTCTAGATCTGCCCCCTTCCAGTTTAAATCCATTACCCCTCATACTATCACTACACTCCCTGATAAAGAGTCCCTCCCCATCTCTCCTGCAGGCCCCCGTTAGGTACTGGAAGGCTGCTAGAAGGTCTCCCTGGAGCCTTAATGAACTATGTTTATATTTCATATTTAGGCCCTGATTCTATAAACACAACCATTCATGCTTCACTATGCATGCCCATAGTCCATGCAAGTCTACCATCCAACTCATTGAAGTGGGCAGCTATTCACTTAACACCAAGCTTAGTATGTAAGTCCATGCAGCAGTGCACATACATATGTAACAGTCACCTTATATTTTACAAAGGTTTATAAAATCAGCAGAAAGCATGCATCATTCTTTATTGTTTCATGCCTCACTGCTATTTCTAATCTGTATTGCAAAAGTTCCAAATCCTACAGTCACCATCAAATACTAAGAGTTTCTAAGAGAGATTTTTTTCAGATGTAATACCTCAGCCTGAGGTAGGCAGCTGCTTTCTTTTTTTTTTTTTTTACACAGTATCAACACATTAAAAAAACCCCAAACCTTTTTACATTCAAAATTTTTCACAATTGGTAATTAACTGATTTGTCTGTTAAATACATTTCAAGACTGTTTTTCTAAGGTACATGATAAACTATGCTAAAGATACCATACAATATCTGACCTTTCTACACTACTAGAACCTGTATACACTTTGCTGAGTTTTTTTAGGTGTGCCTGTTTTCTTTAGCACTGTGATAAGTTTATTCTCTAGAGGCTTAAAGCTAGAAGGTTTCACCTATCAATTTACATGGCAAATCTCACTCCATTCCCTAATCTAATACCCTTGGTAGGCATTTATAGACATAATTTATAAAGGCATAATACTCTTCAAATTATTTCCCTTTATCACAAATGCATAGATGGGAATATGAATTTTTGACAAGGTATTTGGCTTACGAGACCTTGTTGATACATATAACACATAGCCTGCTCCTGTCATCGTCATGCTGTCTATTTAATAATTCACATTTAAATACAAGACCTTGGTTGCCACAGCTCAGTAGGAATAAAATTAAGGAGATTTACATTTGCCTGCTGAGAAACTTGGAATGCTGTCTACTGTTTTATTCTTGTGTCTTTTAAACCTGTCAGAAACACTGGTGCCATTATAACCCTCCATCAGTCAGGAAGTAAAATATGTGTTTGGGGGCTATGTCTTCCACCAAGCAGCAACTTAGCAAAATCATGAGAGAAACCATTGTCACAAAATACATCAAAAAGAGAGATACCTTCAAACACAGAGTGCCAATTTACACTTTCATCTTATAAATTTTAAATCTATTGTACAAATTTCTTCATTGCATCTGTTGGTCTTCGCATTTGTACCAGTGAAGCATTCCCACCCCCCACTTTTTTTTTTTTTTATATCACTGAATAGTGTAAAAAATGCAAGAACAGTTGAAAACCCTCAAGGTGAGGTACTGAAACTGACTTCTAATAATGCTGTTTTGTGTTAGTGTCCCTCATTCAATAAGGACAAACTAATTAATTTTTGTACAGAGAGACTCAATAATATTCCTGAAAATGACAATTTCTGGTACAATTAATGTAGTGCTAACAAAACCACATAACAAAGATTGTTATAAAGAAGAGAAATGGCAAGTATACTGTTTTGTTGTACATAGATTACATACAGTCACTTTTTTTGATTAAAAAAAAGTAGCTCCATTGTTTGTCTGGAGTCTGGGACCACCTGTCCAAATCTTTAGAAACATAATTTTTACTTAGTAACAAGGTCAATATTATTAATTTTAGAGCACACATCCTTGCTGTGAACATGACCTCTCAATGTTATTGTCCAGCCACTGGCACTGATGGAAACAGGAGCCAATTTAAATGGTACTTAGTGCCCAAAGAATAATAAAATTGTAGCCACTTACAAGAACACTGTAAGTATTTAGCATAGACAAAATATGATTAAGACCCTTACTTCTTTTATGTGTGTCTTCAAAGCCCCAGAATACAGTAATATTAATCAGACAAGATGTAAATATTGACAATAAAGAGTGAAAGGTAGCTGTTACTCTACCACATAATTTTCTCTCTCTCTTTATGATTTCAGCATACAAAGTACTTGAATAGTCACTAAGATAATTAAAGGATTGAAGCATCTGTCATATGAGAAGAGGCTGAGAGAACGGATGTTGTTCAGCCTTGCCCAGGGGGTTCTTATCAATGTGTATAAATACCAGTAAAATAAGTAAATAAGACAGAGCAAGAGACTTGTCAGTATTGTCCAGGGACAGGACAAGCGGCAGCGAACACAAATTGAAACATGGGAAATCCATTAAAATATAAAGAAAAAAAATCCACTGTGAGGGCAGACAAACGCTGGAATTGCTTACTTGGTGAGACAGTGAAGTCTCCATCCTTGGTAATTTGTCTAGTTGATCCTCCTTTGAATAGAGAGGCTGGACTAGACGAAGGGACAATGAGGTAGACTGAAAACTGTCTGAACTGCCTGTCTCCAAAAGTTATGATCAGCAACACAAAGTCCAGCTGGAGGTCTGTCAGTATTGGAGTATCCCAAGGGTTGATAGTGAGGCCAGCAGTGCTTAAGATCATCACTAATGACCTGGTGATGGGATACAGTGCATACTCAGCAATTTTTTCAGATGAGGCAAAACAGGGAGGAGTAGTTAATACACCAAATGGTTGTGCCACCACTCACAGGGACCACAAAAGGCTTAAGAAATGGACCTACAGGAGTCTTACGAAGTTCAACAAAGGGAAATTAAAAATTCCGTACTTGCAAGCAATAGCCTCTGCACCAGTACATGCTGGGGGCTGATGGGCTTGAAAGCAGGTTTGCAGAAGAGGACCTGGGTGTCATGGTGCACAAGAAATTAAACACAAGCCAGCAATGCACCCTTGCAGGAAAGAAGGCCAACAGCCACCTGGGCTGCATTATGAAGAGTATTACCAGCAGGTCATCAGAAGGTGGTGAGACATCCAAAAGCTGTGTCCAGCTGTGGATTTCCCAGTAAAAGAGACACAGACATACTGGAGCAAGTCCAGTGAAGGGCCACGAAGGTAACTGGGAGATTGGCTCATCTGTCACATGAGGACAGACTAAGAGAGCTGGGAGCATTTGGCCTGCAGGAAAGAAGGCTCAGGAGAGATCTTATCATTGTATATAAATTCTTGGTGAATGATGAATGGAGGAGTAAAGAACAGTGAGCACAAGTCTTCTCAGTGGTGCCCAGCGAAAGGACAAGAGTCAATGGACACATATTGAAACACAGGAAGTTCTATTTAAACAGAAGAAAAAGGATTTTACTGTGAAGTTGGAATTGTTTGCCCAGAGAGGTTGTGGAGTCTCCAGCCTCAGAGATTGTCAAAACCCAACTGGATAAGGTTCTAAACAACCTGCTCTAGTTGACCCTGCTTTAAGCAGGGGCAGTGGACTAGATGATTTCCAGAGATCCTTTTCAACATCAGTGGTCCTAGGATTCTGTGAAATACTAACCAGAATTACTCAGCAGGTTTGGAATATGCTCACTACATGCAGTTCTAGGCTACTGTGAACAGAAGATGTTAATAATTCCAGTTGAGCCTGAACTGTGTCAGAGGTGTATGCCATGGTAAATGCTGGGGTCTTGTCTCAGGGCCATGACTTCGGTCCCTGGTAAGTGTGCAGCATGGATACTAGGGATACACCCGAGCATGCACTGGCTACGTCATCTTGTCTTCATGGTCTTATGGGATCCACTGTGGTGAGCACCATAATGTAAACTAAACAAAAGCCACTGGGTTTTCCTAAAAATCATTACAAATCAGTATCATTACACTGCATCTGTGTGTCCATTCCCATTTGCTCCATGATGTGTCTAAAATTGTCTAAAATGTTATACTTTCTTCCATGTGTTCACAATTTGAGACTTACCAATCCTGTTCTAAAACTAACTGCAGATATTTTGATTATTTTCAGGATCTAGTATCGGTAGCAATATGAGGTGGCATCTAGGTTAAATGTTCAAAATGGCTATTTTTTCGAAAAATAGAATATCTCACCTCAGAGATTAAATGTCTGGTTTAAATGCATGTCAAATGAACATTCAGATTAAGAATAATGTTGTGATTAAACATTAAAATAACATTTTGCAAGCTAAAATATTTGAAGATAAAAAGCTAGATTCTTCAGAATGCCATACCTTATATAACATGTCTGTGTATTTATAGATATATAATTTTATGCACTTGCAAAATGGGAGTGAAACAGAACATTGTGTTTTAATTGCATTCTGCATTCAGTTTTAAGCAAGAATAAATGACCACTTAAGATGATAAAGAATCAGACCCATCAACTCATCTTTCTTTTTCATATTAGCAAACATCTCATGAATGTGAGTACCGCTGTTTACACAGCCTAGTCTCACACATTACCTCCATGTCTTCCTGAAACAAGTTATTTTTATGTCTCTATGATGTAATTAAATGTACTTTTGCCTCTGCTGTGATGAAGAGGTTGTTGGTTAATACACATCTAATACTGATAGAGTGTTTTACAGCTACACATTCATTATTAAAGAGGAAATAAAAATGCACAGTTATGCTTATTTCCAAAGCAGCAGTTAATATTAACAATTGCTGAAACAAAAATACTGTCTCACTTTCCATTTGTAATTAACTGAAAGTATTTTTGGTTGCACACAAAATATTATTACAGATTTAGGCACACACTTGTATTATAGTCTGCAGCTAGGTTTAAAGATAACATTTCCATCATTGCACTCTGTGCAGCACAGTTAGAAGTGTACTTGTAAACTACATGCACAAATACCAAAATCTCCCAATAATTAGGAGGGAAGATATTAAATAAAGGATACCGATGGTGCCCTCAGTGCATTGGTAACTCTGGAGGAACTCCAGTGTCACTCCTTCTAACTTGTGTAAGCACTCTTATGTGAGAAAAATCCAGCACTACATTACCTAATAAAAAATGTGCTGGAAGCATATGGACACTATTAAGAACTGAAGTGGTCCTTTGGTCTACTGTTCTGTTATACCTCCTAGTCTTGAAGCCAGAAAGATTGCATTATAATCCCATGGATGTTTACCTTTGGTTAGGCTGCGATGACCTTGCACAGGCAGCAACTGCTCATATGAAAATGCCAAATTTCTGTTCGTTTTTCTAGCCCTTCCTCACAACTTCCAAACCCTGGATGGTTAGATACTATAAGTACCTCCTACTCTGTCTAAAGTACTTCCATACTTTATAAGCATTCAAGCAAACTCTGTACTTCACAGTGTAGTCGGTGACTCATTTCACTAATAACATGTGAGCAGAGATGAGTAAAGAATAAGGTTTTCACACAAGATTAAAACATTGTTATGTAAAGAAAATGCTCACACGAGAAATGCTAGGCTGCTTACATCCCTATAGACTCCATGTCAACAAAAATAACAGCAACCTTTTTGCTCTATTCCCAAAACAGCACTGCTAGTAAACCTGCAAAACTCTCAGTAGATTACAGTAAAATATTCAGTTTCACTAGAGACTAAATGCCAAATATTTCTCTATAAAAAGAATGCATTGTGTTAGACAGGAGTAGGTGGAAACATAAGACATTTTGGCAAAACATCCAAAAGACTCCTGCACAAGAAAATAAACACTTTGGTTTGAGAAAGCTGAGCATTATGCAATGCACACAACTGTGTAAGAAGTCTGTTTTCTGCAGTAAAAGTAATGAAAGAGAGAACTTAATGACCTATGTAGAAATTTGCGTCCAAGACAAACCAAGATTCTTATTTTTCTATTGATTCAAGTCTTGAGCAACTGCAGTGGGACACACTGCTTAAATATGTACCTCGAATATCTTTGATGTGTGGATTCGCTTCTCAGTCTGAATTAGAAACAGTCATCATCTCCCCTACCATGAGATTGGACTAGATGATCTTTCGAGATCCCTTCCAATCCCTAACATTCTGTGATTCTGTGATTCTGTGATTCTGAGAACGATAAAATGTGTTCAAAAGAACTAAGGACAAAGACTATCTTCTTCCTTCCTGACAAATATTTTGTTATTCAGATGCTATCTATAGCTTTAAGTTTCAAATACTTCCTAGGTCATCCAGCTAAATAACTGTATTGGGTCTGGCTAGGGTAGAGTTAACTTTCTTCATAGCATTTAGATTTGTGACCAAAACAATGCTGATAACATGGCAATATTCTAGCTATTGCTGAACAGTGTCTGCAAAGCATCAAAGCCTTCTCTCTCTGCACCTCAGGGAATAGATTGGGGGATGCACAATAGGTTGGGAGAGGACACAACAAGGCAGATGACCTGAACTAACCAAAGAGAAATTCCACGGAATTTAATGTCGTGCTCAGCCATAAAAAGAGCAAAGAGGGGGGTTTAGGGAGGTTGGCTGTCTTTTGCTTGGGAACTGGCTGG